>FIZR01019556.1:0-58792 GCA_900060175.1 Ferrisia virgata | reverse complement strand
GTGCAAGAGAAATAGGACCAAAGTAAATAAGGTATAAGAAAAATAGGATTAAAGTAAATAAGGTATAAGAAAAATAGGATTAAAGTTTGAAAAGTAATTAGGAGTTGAACAAACAAAAAAACAAATAAACATGACATAACATCATCGTAGTATTTAGACATTTAGACATAACATAACATAACACAACCCTGAGCGCTGATTTTTTTATTTCATGAATGGTTTCATCCCATATAATTTTTATTAACTAATTAAGCATAATCTGATAATATTCAGATGATTTTTTTTTTTTTGAAATTGTATCGCTTTTGTAGGATATTTAAATAAATACTCGCAATAACTGACCCATTTCCCTCGTTTCCCCACGCATCTCATCTGAAATCAGAATCATATAATAGCAGTATAATTTTCATAGATAATAAAAGAAAACGCCTCCTTATAAAATAGTGCTTGCTTATTTTGTAGCCGAACTCGAATACTTTCGTAATTATTTTTTCTCTCGTGGTATTCTGTACGAAGATAAATATCGGTGGATGGAAAAATTCAGATATTTTCTTAGTAGCCGAAATTGCAAAACTGTTAAATATTTATGTGGGTATTTTTTTTATTTTTATTTTTATTTTTTTTTTTTTGCAAAGACTACGTATACTGTGCACGCCATATAAAGAGAGAAAAATGTAGCTAGGCGGTGGGAAAAAGGTAGGTTAATTTACGCGAAACGACAACGCGTATTTCATTTTTATGGGTATAGCATTTTAAAAAATATATTCATTTGGCGGCGAAGCGGAGCCGCAGTAAGCAAAGAGAAAAGTATAGCTACCTCTCTACCTATGCCACTGTAGTACATTCAGTATATTCGTAGCAACCACCTAGTATTACGTAGCAGCTATACATATAATTCGTTTACAACAAATTTAACACCTACGTTGAGAAATTTTCTCATAGCAATGTACCTAGCAGGGTATAAGGCTAACCGAAGTACACCCCTCCCCCTCCAGTATAGGATATCTGTATGGAAAAAGATATACAAAATATGAGGACGAGGAGTAGGTGTACGAGTACAAGGTGAGACCAAAATCTGTATATGATACAGAGTATCGTGTAGAAAATGGGTGGAGGGTGGTTTGAAGGTAACGGTGAGGGGAGGGAAAGGGGTGGGGGAATACTATAACGGAAAAACGTGTACAGTAAGTAGAGCTACGTGGAAAAAAAAAGTGTACAGCGAGAGAGACAAATAGAGATAGAGTAAGAGAGGGAATAAAAAATGTTATTAAACAAACGCGCGGCTCCGCAATTAAATTAATTTAGTTCAAAGAAAGGTATAATGGAGACATAAATATTTCGTGTTAGCCGCGCACCCTATTTGATAAACAAGGGTTTTACATCCATAGTATATAGTAGGTAGAATATACACGACGAGGGGGGAGGTTTTTAGCTGTAGTAGTTCACAGATTATGGTGTAATAACGGTGGCGAGGCGAGGCGAACGAAGGCAGAAAATAACATCGCACTGCCTAGCCGAGCGCCGTCGTCCAGCCCGGATTCTTATTATAATTCACAAAACGGAATCGTGAAAGGGCGAATGCGCTTCGAATGATTTTATAAAATCGCGTTATTTTTTTCCACCCCTCCTGCCCTACAGTTTCTGCTTCATCGACGGACTTTTCTTTCTTTCGTTTCCCTATCTCTATGTTAACAGCGTTGGCGATGGCGTTTGTTTTCTCTTTTATTTCATATTCGTTTCTTTTTTCTTTTTTTTTTTTCTGTTTTATAAATGGTCGCGTCGAGTCGTACTTGCCGATTGCTCGCGACCTACTACGCTACGCTAAAAAAAAAAAAGTACGCTATAACAATAGCGCCTCAGAAATCGTTATTAAGAAACAAATCTACCCGATTGAACGAAATTTTTAATTAATTTTTTTACGCTTTTTTACCCCATCTCTCTCTCTCTCTCTCTTTCTTTGTAAGCTTTCTTTTTGCTGTTTGCACGAACTCATTGTTCGTCGTCGAGATGGAAAAAGAGGGTGAGAAACTGTTCGCGCCTTTGCCTCTTTCCGGCAACCGGCAACGTTCTGATTTTCCCGCTGAGACCCACGTTTCATCGAGTTACTGAGTGCGAATTCGCCACTACATACCTCTACATACATACTCGTACATTATATTTCTTGTATACCAACTAAACTTGAGTATTTTCCTTCGCGTATAGTACTTATATTACGTATAATATGGAGCTATACAGATACACAAATACACTGCAATGCGCCTATATTCGGCTGTTTAATTAAATGGTCCGTGATGCGAGCCGGTCTTAAGAGGTCTTGCATTACACAACCCTCCTTATTGCTTATATATACATATATATATAGAAGGGGTTACTGGCTCAGCGTACCTCTCTGTCTATGCAGTATACACTATGCTGGCAGATTACTAGATTACATTAAAATTTATATTTGTAATTGATACGTTTTTATGTACGAAGGATATTTTACGAGTGTGCGTGTTGTACGTTGCGTACAGCAATATCAGCCCCTCGAGGGTGGGTACACCGAGTTAATTCGTACAACAGAGTAATCATTTTTATGAGCCGAAGTCTCGAGCTCCAAATTAAAAGCCTGCTGGGACCGGCTATGGGATCTGAGTTGCAGATATTTGCTCGTAAAAGAATACAGTTGTGTGAAATTGTTATGTTTTCATGTTTGTTAGTTTCGATGTGTGAGATTTTTTTTCTGAAAGTGGAGTGACTCGTGTGTCGCGAACAGGGTGTGCAGAAAATTTTTCAGCTCAGAGACAGATCGGCAAAAAACTTTCGAAAAAATGATCCAAACTGCCATTATACAGCTTGAGAAATGTAAAAAATTAAGAAAATATGTAAAAACATCGAAGTACGTAGAAGTACTTATCAAATCAAGTTGATGAATTTTTCTTCAAATATTCAAGTTGAAGTAGTGTATCTGGGGTGAAAAATTTATGTGATTTATTTTGATAATAAAAAAAATAAATTCGCAGCAGCTTGTCGTCAGTGTCTTCATCGAGTCAAGTTCCCAAGTCTAATTTGGAGGGGAGTTGTGCGAGGAACAAACTCATAAAATGAGAAAAAACGACCAAAAACCCACTTCTTAGGAGTTGTGAAGGGGTGAAATGGAGCTGAAAAGTTGAGACCCCCAAACGGCACATTTAGACCCATTAATAAATGTGCACACGTCATTTCAAGTCCCTAGTCTAATTTGGAAGGGAGTTATGCGAGGAACAAACTCAAAAAATAAGAAACAACGACCAAAAAAACACCTTTTTGAGGCTGGGAAGGGGTGAAGTGGGACCGAAAAGTCGAGATTCCCAAAAGGCACATCTGGAGCCGCAACTGGATGTACATATCAAATTTCAACTCCCTAGCTCAATTTGGTGGGGAGATAGAGGAGGAACAGCCTTTTTTCAGAGTCAAAAAGGGAAACCTCCCATATCTCACCCCCCCCTCCATTGACTTGAGAGACTGATTTTTGGATATGCTATACAACATTTGATTCTTTATCAATGGGCTTAACAATTTTCATGTTTTGACCCCTCAGCACTCCCTCCCACAAAATGAGGCAAAACTGAATTTTGACCCAAATTTATCTTCACTCATATAAATCTAATCCACCGCCAAACTGAGCCGATTCGCCGAATTGGAGCGATTTTGGTCGGCATCGAGCGGAGTAAATGATTTTAATGTTCGGGGGAAAAAAATAAATATCTGACATGGCTAAAAATTATCTTAGTGGTCTTCTAGGGTCCCAAAAAACGGATTTTGTTGATATTCTCCCCTCATCCGCCGTTGGTCGATAAACCGTAATAGCCTGGTTTTCATTGATAATATGACCTAAAAAATCAGGCTAATAAACTGAAGATTGTTGTAAATCGAAGTAAGAAAAAGGAATAAAGTACATCAAAAACATTCGAAACACAGCTCAACACTGCTCCCCACCAAAGCATCGCAGACGTTAGGTAGATACGTACCTACCCATCTGTGCGAGATGTCTTTGACGATAATAATTACACGAAAGAACGTATTACAACATGGAAAGGAAAATCTTAATAACATCGACCTTTACATCTAATGGACTGCTAATGCTGTAGAAATTAATGGGTCAAAATTAAACGAAGAATATAGCAGACAATATTAAAACTCCTATGCGCATGCGCAAAACGAGGAAAAGCGGTATGGTGAAACCTGAAACGTAAAGGGTGTATCTTCGTTGTTTCTTGTGTCTCTCCAAACCAGAAAAGGAAGAACAATACAGAACCGAGAGCCAAAAACATGAAGAACATGCGATTTTAAAGAACAAGAACGAAAAAAGGAACAACAATGTTGAGCAAATGAAGAACGAGAACAAAAACGAGAATAGTGAAAGCAATTTTATCATTTTTGAAGAATGAGAAACAACTTTGAAAATTCATTTGAAAGAACAAGAATAACTATTTTCTGTTCTTTTTATATTTGGAGGTTGAGCTGAAGAGCAAAGAACAACAAGAACGAGGACAGAGAACCAAACAAAACCAATTAAAGAACAAAAATTTTGATTTGTGAGAACAAGAACAAGAATGAGAACCAAAATTCAATCGTTTTTCCATCCTGCTTCATACCTCCTTGTCCTTGAGGCTCAATTTTATCTACTATATCTTTGATTTAAATTTCTTAAATTTGAATTAGCCATGCATTAGAGGCAAAGTCAATGAAAAAGAAGGAGAATAGCCCAAAAAAAAACTCTTTTGGAATTGTAAGGGGCTGCAATAGAGCTGAAAATTTGAAAACCCTCGGAAAGCAAATTTCAAACCTCTACTTTATCTTCATGTAAATTTTTTACCTCCTAGCTCAATTTGAAGGGAAGATATGCGTGGTACAAACTCAAGAAATGAGGGGAATCGCCCAAAAAATCATTTTTTCATGGCTGGGATAAGGTGCAATGAGGCAGAAAAGTTGTAACCCACAAAAGGCACATCTAGGCCCTCAACTAAATCTATAATCCAAATTTCAATCTCCTAGTTCAATTTGAAGGTAAGATATGCGTGAGGCGATATTTTTTCAAGGTCAAAAAGGGGAAACCCCCTCATATCTTCCCCCCTACCAGACTTAAGTGACCGATTTTTGGATATGTTACACAACTTTGATTCTCTATTGGTAAGTAAAAAAACGAACAATTTTTCCATTTTAGCCCCTCAGCACCCTCCTCCCCAAATTTCGGCAGAACTGAATTTTGATCCGGGATCATTCCCATTCGAAAATATTGAATTCATTGCCAATCTAAGGTTACTGCTCAAATTTACCCGATCTCAGTTGGTATCGAGTTGAGCAAATGTTTTTTAGGGGGGGGGCAAAGAGGATACAAACTTTTCATTTTCAACCCTTGTAATGTAATATATTGTTTCATTAATTATTGGCACTTTAACTTTTTATCTGATATAATCCAACTACATATCACCTAATAAACCTGAGACGTATAATCCTGAGCCGGTTAGCATTTTACCTCCCCCGGCTCCAGCATAAGTCCAAATTTCATCTGTGATGTTTTTTAACATTCAGCATTTTGAAAAATTGCTCAGAATTTTCTTTATAACGTTCAACTTTTTCGTCAAATAAAATCCAGCTATTGATGGTCCAAATTTGCCAACACTTGATCATTAGGAGTTGCTGGTCAGCAGGGGACCGTTAAAATTTGGTCAAAAATATTGGACCATTAACATCTGCACCATCAAAATTTGGACTGGCAACTCTTGACAGTCCAAATCCCTCAACACTTGACCATTAATAGTTGATGGTCAAGTGTGAACTGTCAAGCTGACCGTCAATGTGGGACCATCAAGATCTGGATTGTCAACAGTGGGCCATCAATGGTTGACCTTCAATATCAAGACTACCAATACCTCGAACGTCAACTTGAATGCTAAGAAAAAAATATTAAATAAATTTTCAAAATTCTTTATGCTATCACTTCCTCGGTTCGGGCAGAAGTCCAAAGTTCATCTAAAGTGACATAACCTAAAAAAAATTCGTGAATTTTTTTTGACATTAGAAATTTTGAAAATTGCTTAGCATTTTTTTTATAATATTCAACTTTTTTGTCGAACATAATCCCACTGCTGATGATCCAGATGTTAACAACCGAGAGCATTTGACCATCAATGTCAACACCATCAACATCCAAGCCACAAAAATTTGAACAATCAGGAGTTTGCCTGTTGGAATTTTGATGATCCACTGTTGATGGTTTCGACTTGGCCAAAAATGATTTCTAGGGTCTACTAGGATCGCATAACGGATTTCGTTGATACTCTTTCTCCATTCGCCTTTGGTTGATACTCGGTAATAGTCTGGTTTTTATTGGCAATATAAATTAGATAATGAGTGTAATAACGAAAAAAGTCGTTCAAAATATCATTTTAACTTTCAAAAATTGCAAAAATAAAATAAAAAACTTTAAAATATGTAAAATTATTGAAAAATTGGTTAGGTTTATTACTCGTTTTCAAGGAGTAAAATGGTGGAAACATCGGTCAAAATATCAGTTTACACCTCAAAAGTTATAAAAAATGAAAAATAATTCCAAAAAAAAATAAACTTCACTTTTGTAGGTTTTTCAAGACATTATTTTATGAATTAAAAAAAGTAAAAATTTTTAAAAATTGCAAGTGTCAACTTTTTTTATTATTTTACAATCAAATTGAAAAAAATCACTTCAAATGTCGTCCTACTTCTTAAAAAACATGAAAAACCTGGAAAAAATTCTTCCAAAAAAAATCGTTCAAAATATCATTTTGTAGCTGAAAAATTGCAGAAAAAACGAAAAAATTCTTCAAAGACCATTCAATTTTCATTTTTGTGGTGTAAAAGAATGGAAAAAGTCGTTCGAAGTATAAATGTACAGATGAAAAAATGTGAAAAATACACTTTTTTTCAATAATCTTACACCTTATCGGTGAAAAATAAAACTTTTTTTCAATTTTTTCAGCCGTGAAATAAGATTTTTCATGTCACATTTTACATACCAAAAATTAACGCTTTTCAATATTTTTTCAATTTTTCATATTTTTTGAGTTGTAAAGTGACAATTTCTGCCTATTTTTCAGTACTTGAAAGCAATTTTTAGCTGTAAAATGACATTTCAAACGTTTTTCCCATCATTTTACACGTTTGGCTTTTCGAAGATTTTTTTCTTTCTTATGATTTTTTCAATCGTTTTACATTAAGAATGCAAAACATGAACGCTAATTAACCGTTTTTCCCCATTTTTTAATATCGTTTGCTGTATAAATTGAAATTTTAAGCAATTTTTTCATCATTTTAGTAGTTGAATTGCGAACAATTTACGTTTTTCTGAATGTTTTCTGTAAAGGTTTTGTGATACAAAATTACATTTTTGATTCTGATATACTCCTATAATCTGTAGAAAATATTTTCAGACCATTTTAAAAGCGTCTTCCTTACCCAGCGTTCACTCGAAACGGAATATTAGACTGGAATTCGAGACAATCAATTCATAAATTCAAACAAACCTCATCTCCTCTCTGCGGGTGAATTATGTACGATGGTCGTTGGAAACATTCGTACAACCCCCAACATTTTGTCTAAAATGAAGACTTGAAAAATCATCCCATCGCTTCCCTTTTCATCGCTTATTTATTCGTCGTTTTTTTTCCTCATTTCGTGGCAACCTCCACTCCACCATCTTCAACATAATAATAATAACGATAATTTTAAAATATGTTAATGCGATTTCACTTCGTAATTTTACCCAGGGCCAAGATTTTTTCGTCATTATATACGTTCGTGTTCGCACAGCCAACGAACGTACACTCAAAGAAATTGTATCCTCGGCAAATTTTCGTTCTCTTTTTAGGAGAAAAAAAAAAAAAAAAACATAATAATGAACAGCATTAACGAAGCAAACTGAACCAGACTTGACGAGGGACTAATTTCGAGTTAAAGCTTTTTCTTCGAGCGCAGCGGATCGTTTCTTTATCATACCGCGATGAGAATTTTGGGGGTGCTACAAAATACAATGTATTAAAACGAGCGGAGCGCGAGCGTAGTCGTGTCAACGACCATAGAATTTGCTACACAAATGCAGCTTTCGAGTCCATCAAAGACAAAGCCGAGCTACGAGCTCGAGGTCGACGCTGGTAGCTTAAAACGTTTTAGCACGTTGAGTAAAACATTACAGACTCGTTTAAAGGTTAACCCGACAATTAGGGGAGCCTTTTATAAGTATAATTAAAACCAGCTAAATCCATCGACGGTATTATAAATTCAAAGGTGGCGCTGGCTCGCAACAAAGATTAATTACACGCCAAGGCGCTGACCGCTGTTTGTACCGAGACCTGCCTATACCTAAAATCTATATAAGATATCCTGGCACACGCTCGTTTACCTCTTATTTTGCCCGGATATCGCGTCGTATTGCGTCGCGTGAAAAATATAACCTTTAATAATACGTTAAGGTGTGTATTTTTTTTTACTCCCTTTTATTATTATTTTTTTTTTTTGGCGTTTAAACGAGCCACAATAAGAATATCGATTACAGTTGCTCGAATCGCCGATGCGATAACACGCTTCTCCCCTCCGCCCCCATCCTTCCCAGTATTGTTTAATATTATGCTTATGCGGTCGGATAAGGTATGCACGTTTTCAGGAAAACAACAACTGCATCGAGGGCTCACCGCTATCCCAAAGCGACGTTCGTATAATTATTAAAGGTGTGCCTAAAAGGTGCCGTGATCACGACAAAAGCTTTTAGGTAGCTTTTTAGCAGTCGAATCAAATCACGAAATTGGGATATGGTTGGATGGATCTGCGAACAGTTAGATTGAGCTGGCCCATGCCAAATTGTTATGTACCGAACGACGTGATTATATCTGACGTTTATTTGGCTCCGGTTTGAAAATTTTCAGTTTGTATAGATTTGAAAAGTTCATGCAGAATTTAGGGTTTCAAATCTGCTCTTTACGAAAAGAGAACTTTTTTCTTAGGCCATATCAATATTCTGAAAAAAAATTAATACAAATGCAATTTCTAGTACAAAACATTGCATCTGACGTGCCCAGAAAGAGTCACAATGGATTTCTTGGATCAGAAAACGAATTCTACGACTTCTCTTCCTCTTCACTTCTTTCACTGGTTGTCAGACCGTTACAGTTGTCGTTTTACTGTGACACTAAGAGAAGAGAAAATTTGACCGCAAAATGCTTCATATCATGTTTAACCATCACATAAATTTCATATTGATCAGAAAACTGACTTTTATGGTCTATCGACTCGAAACAGGGATAATAGAGTATCAAAAAATGAAAAAATTCGTTTTCGGACCCTAAAAGATCAATAGGAGCATTTTTGGAGATGCCATGTCAGATATTTATTATTATTGTTGTTTTTTTTACCTGATACTAAAATTATTTACTTAGCTCGAGATTAACCAGAATTGCTCATGTTCAATTAATAGGCTTGTATTGCCATTGGCAGTGAATTACATGTATATGAGTGAGGATGACTTCAGGTCAAAATTTTGATTTTAGTTCAAATTTCGAAGAGATGATGCTGAAGAGGAAAATTTGTCAAAAGCATTCGTTTCCAAAAAAAAAACAATAATTCCAAAATTAACCTGTCAATGCCAATTAGAAGGGAATATATGGAGCCCCCCCCTTGACCTTAAAAAAAGAAGGCTTTTCTCATATCTCTCTTCCAATTTCAGCTGTGAGATTGAAATGTGGCATTTGGATTTAGTAGGAATCCTACAACTTTGCAGCCTACTTACAAGCTCCCACATACTCCTCCTCAAAAAGTAGTTCTATGGGTAGTTTTAGTTTAGTAATTCTCCTTAAAATTATGCCAGTATGTTGAAATTTGGCATGTAAATTCAATAAGAGTTCTAGGTATGCATTTTGATAATTTCGACCTTTCCAATCCCATTGCTCTCTGTTACAGCTCCAAAAAAGTGACTTTCGGATAGTTTTTGGTCATTTTTTTCAGTTTTTGTCACTCACTTCTCCCATTATAATTCAGCTATGAGCTTGAAATTTGCTATTCAGCTGATATTGTCGATTGAGGAGAGGGGGCGTTTTTGATGCAATTTTTTAGGGTTTTTATTTTTCAGCTCAATTACACCTCCTCTTCCGCTCCACACCACAAAAATACCAGTTTACGCATATGTCCTCCAAATTGTGCTAGTGGTTTAACATTTTGGTATGTAAATTTAATCGGGGTTCTGGAGTTCCTTTTTGGAAATTCCGACTCTTCAGTCCTCTAGCACCCCCTCACCGATCCGAAAAAGTGGTTTTTCAGGTGGTTTGTTGTTCTTTCAGTTTACGCTTGATAGATCTTCTCTTCCTATTGAGCCAAAAGGTTAAAATTTGTTGTGTCCATTTTATAGGAGTATTCAATGGATATTCTTTTTGGGGATTTTGACTTCCCCAACCTTATTTCTCTCTCTCTCTTACAGTCGCGAAAAAATAGTTATTAGAGATTGAAATTTGGTATGCAGATAGATATCTTCTGGCGGCCTTGACTGTCCAACCTCATTGCACCTCCTCATTGCTCAAAAAATGTAATTTTTTTTGGAGCGGATTTGGCCATTTTCTTTTTTAACCTGATTTTCTATGACATATTGTCAATGAAAACCAGACTATGAGAGTTTATCGACCTTTGGCGGATGAGAAGGGGAATTTCAACAAATTCCGTTTTGAGCTCGTAGAAGGCTATTAAGACCATCTTTGGCCATGTCAGGTATTTATTTTTATTCATTCATTCATTTACTCTCCCCTCTGCCCATCCAAAGACTAAAACCATTTATTCTGCTCAATGCAGACCAAAATTGCTCTAATTCGATCAATAGACTCAGTTTGGCGACGGATTAGGTACGTATGAGTATGGACTACCTTTAATCAAAATTTAGTTATGCTCAGGAGGAGGGGGAATGCTAATCGATAGACATCTGCCTCCTAGGTCGAATAAGAGGGCAGATATAAGGGTTTTTTCCTCTTTTGACTTTGAAAAAGAGTTGTTCCTTCTCTATGTCTCCTCTTAATTGAACTAGAAAGTTGAAATCTAACATGTAGACTTGGTAGGATCATAACATAGATTTGCCTTTTGGGGTTTTCCCTTTTTCAGACCAATTGTCCTCGCCCCCCCCCCTTTCAATAACCCAAAAATAATGTTTTTTGGTAGGTTTTTCTTATTAGTCTGATTTTTCATGTCATATTGTCAATGAAACCAAGTTATTACAGTCAATCGACTAACCGCAGTTTGGGGGGGGGGATTTTTTTATTTTTTTATTTTTTTCACCTGAATATTAAATTTATTTACTCTGCTCGATACCGACCCAAATCACTCCAATTCGATCAACCGGTTCATTTTGGCGGCGAATTAGATAAATATGATTGGAAATGAACTTGGGTCAAAATTAAGTTATGTCTCAATTTGGGAGGGGTGGTACTGGAGGGGGGAGGGGGTAGAGTGCAAAAATTGACTCTTTTTCTGTCAATTGATGGAGAATCAAAAGTTGTATAACATATCCAAGAATCAAGCTCCTAAGTCAATTAGGAAGATTTTCCCTTTTTTCGGGTTGAAAATGGGTTGTTCCTCCCGTATCTTCCCATCAAATTGAGCTAGGAAGTTGAAATTTGATATGTACATTTAGTTAGTGCCGTAGCTGTGTCTTTTGTGGGTTTCGACTTATAAGCTTTATTGCACTCCCTCATAGCTCCAAAAAAGAGGTTTTTTGATAGGTTTTTCTCATTTTTTGAGTTTTTTGAGTTTGCTCCCCACGTAACTCCCCTTCAAACTGATCTAGGAAGTTGAAATTTGGTATGTACATTTATTGGAGGTCCTAAATGTACGTTTGGAGGGTCTCGACTACTCAGCGACATTTCACCCCTTCACAACCCTGAATATGTTGTTTTTTTTATTGTGTTTTCTTATTTTTTGATTTTGTTCCCCTCCAAATTAAGCTAGAAAGTTGAAATTAGACATCTACGTTTAATAGGAGCCCTAGATGCGCTTTTTGGAGGACTTGACTTTTCTGCCCCACTGCACCCCCTTCCCCCTCCAGCCCTGAATATGTTGTTTTTTGGTAGATTTGTCTAATTTTCAGAGTTTGTTCCCCGGATTACTCCCCTCAAAATTGGGCTAAGAAGTTGAAATTAGGGTACGTCCCGTCTTTAGGGACCCTTGGTGCGCCTGTTGGTGGTGTCGACTATTTAACTTCATTGCAACCCCCCCTCTCCTTTACCATTGATCACGAAAACGATTTTTTCAATTTACATAATAATTATAATATTTCGAGAAAATCAAGCTGCAAAAGGAGGAATTTTTTTAAATTTAGCTTATTCCTTGTAGATCTCACCTCCACACTGAGGGATTGAATTTTGATGTGTAGGTCTATTATTGTTTTTTGAGGATGCTTTTTGTGGGGTTTTTTACTCTTAAACCGTAGTGCATTCTGTCCAGTCCTGAATAGGCATTTTTTAAATGTGGTTTTCGTCGCTTTCCAAGATTTTCCCCAACACCTTGCCTTCCAAATTGAGCTAGAAGGCTGAAATTTAACATGTAGCTTCAATACGGTTTCTAAATTTGATTTTTGATTGTTTCATAGTTTCACTTCAACATCAACCTCTGCCCCTGCCTGTAATCAATTCACGTAACTCTGAATACATTTGTGTGAATTCTGTTGAATAATATGATGTTAAAATCACACGTCACATTGTAAGAGGATTTTTTCTCAGCATCTTTCACTCTTGAGCGAAACGAAACAAAACGAAACGAAACGATGTTGCAAGCTGCAAAAAGCTGCAAGTTACCCTCGTCGTATCTCATCTCGTCGTCGCCGAGGCTCACTCTTCATGCGCGTGTAAATTAGAATAACTTAACGAAAACGAGAAGATTCATTGTTTAATTAATATTTGTTATTTCGTTCTACGGTGTAAGCTCGTTTAAACAATTTTCAAAGTTTAATTTCCGTTAGACGAAGCTCGAGCGTGGAGTTTTTATGAAAATCTAAAAGCCCGTAAGGAATTTCGGTAACGATAACGTTTACTTTAGTGTTTTTATCACAGCGTTCTACGAGTAGATATAGGTACCTATATAATATACCCTGTCCTTATCCCCTCATCTTTCTCCTCTGCTCGCTTCGTCGTTTCCATATGTATAATGATGTATATGTAGAATGTAAAAGTATAGGTAAGGTGCCTACTACGTATGTACCCACATTTTTGCCGAATAGTCGCCCCTTTTTTTCGTACAGCCCTTCCTCTCCCATCACCGAGCGGTGCCGTCGAGCCGCACCATGGTATACACTTCAAAGTTAATATATTCGCCTATTTAATTGAAATTAATTCGCGAATTTATAAGTTTCGAGCGAAAAGTTTTTAATTAATATTGTTCCCGTCGTGCTGGTAGGAGGAACGGGTATGCAGGGGAGCCCCGTAGTGTTTGTGTTACTGCTGTAATGGCCATGATGTTAGGCTGAATTTTACCCATATTTTAGTGGTACTTAATGTAGGAACTGTTGTTTTAGCCTAAATATTTTGCAATATCTGTGTTGCACCCGGAGCAATTTTGATCGAAATTTAAGTATGGACGAGTTTAAAAGCCATAGTTTGCTGATTGTAAATAAATAATGTAAGAGCACTTTTTCTACATGATTTGTTAGGTGTGTGTAATAATCGTAAGGCAGGTACCTTATATTAATTTTATATTCAAAAATCATTGAAGGTTTTTGCTCTTCTCCCCCTAGTATAAAATTTACTTGCATCGTCGACATTTTATAAACGTTTACCTTATATTGAACTTATTATTGATTAATAATCAACTAACCGAAATTTTTTGTTTGTTTGTTTCAGGTGAGTACAATGTTTTACCGTTGAATTAGCAGAATACGTATGTAGTTGAACGTTCGAGTAAGTTCTTTTTTTTTTTTTTTCGAAAAGAATAAAAAATTTTTAAGGTTGATCAAAATAAGAGGAAATTTTTTTACGTTTTTGTTAACTACGTCGCATATAGTGATCAAAAAATTCCGAAAAAATTATATATTTTACTTCTATGTATACCCCATCCATCCACTGTGTTGTTACCCCCTCCCCCTCCCACCTAAATTACCTACCTCTGGAAAAATTCCAAATCAACCTAGAGCTATTTGCCAATAGTTGATAATCTCTTTTCCTCCCTACCAGCCAAACTTTGACATGTGAACATTTTTTGGTCAATTCTGCCACATGTGTACATCATTTTGGTATAGAAAACATTTCAGTACCTATTTTGCAAAAAATGAATTTCAAACTCGAACTCCAAGCAAAAATGTTCAAGTTTTTACCAAAACACAGAAATTTTTGGGCTTCTGTTTGATGATAAAATTATCAACTACTGACTATTGGCAAATTACCTTATTTAATGATCTAAAGAAGAAGCTTATTTCTACAATGATATGGTTTCTCCATAAGCGAAAGGTGGTATTGGGTAAAAAATTTTTTAAAATTCAAATCTGAAGAATTGTCGTCAAAATTTCGATAGGGGAGTACGCTTAGGTAAATTTGCCATGGTGGAATTTTTAGGTGATACTTAAGTATTGCTGACCGTAATCAGAGTTTGGTGATTTTGTTGGAGGGAGGGCTAAGCCCTCAAGATGGTGAATATGAAAAAAAAAGGAATGAATATTTATTTTTGACAGTTAAAAATGTCTTTCTTATGGAGTGGAGGAGGTTGTTGGAAGCTTAATTATACAAAGAAAAATTTTCTAGGTTGAGAGGGGATCAATATCTGGAGGGGCTTACCACCCCCCCTACGTCGCTTAAGTCCGCCTATGTAGCTGACAAATTCGACGGAGGGCCCTCTTTTTGAAAAAAAATCGTAATTTTTTTTAAATGCGCATCTCTGAAAAATTGACCACCTCCTCCCCCTCCCCTACATAATCTATTCCTCAAATCGATCTTTCAAAATTCTATATGTATTTTTTTTTTTAATGAGGATACTGGTATTATACGATTTTGAAACCTGACGTTTAAATGTGTACCCTTACCCTTCTATCACATGTAATTTTTTCAAAATTTTTTATTTATGAACGCGCTATATCTACTAGAAAAATTTGAAAAGCTTGTAAGAGTAGAAAATCGTAGCTCAGAAGCAAATCTCTAGTGGGGCCCTCTGCTGGACTCTAGCAGCACCCCCTCAGCCCTATTTTTGGAGTACGGGTACGTTCATGGTATTGATGCTCATCGCATAGAATAGCAATAAAACGCACCTTAATGGTAAAAAATTTCATGCTCGCGAATATTGTCGGAGAAATTATGATTTTGATCCAAATTTTAAGAGTAAAGGCGGATTTATTGATATAAATCTTTTCAAAATTTTGCATTTTTTGTGGGGAACGAATCAACTGAAAAGAACTTTGAATTGTAATTTTTAAAAATTGATTTTTTTGGTAGGTGGACCCTTCTGAAAAACTCAAAAATGCGTTTTTCTCCGAAATCGTGACCTATACGCTAAAAATGTCTAGAAGTAAAGTTGTTCAGCGTAAAATTTTATGTTTAATTCCTGTATTATAATTTTGGCTGCGATACATACTGATGAAATTGTGGGCACAGACGTGCGGGGGTAAGGGGTCAAAATGGGAACGCGAGCTGCGATCGAGAAATAAATGACAGATTCGTGTTTAGCGTGTGCGAATTAGTCGAAAAGCACTCCAATTATAACTTTTTGGCTTACTTTGAATATGAAAAAAAAATGCAATTTAATTTGCAAAACCAAAATATAGCACAGTGGCACTTTTCATGTTTATACCAAACCACAGCTTGTTAAGAGATGGTATTGAGGTTTTGCATATTTGCTAGCTGAACCGATCTAAAATCTTGGAAAAGATCCCCAAACTTTTGCGACCTCGGTTTCGGATTCAGTGGCACTTTGCTCGCCTCAATTTTGGGGTAACACCTGGGTTGGTGATGCTGGTGTCGCTTTCACTTGAATCGAATTCGCTGAACACGACAATGAAGTCAGATTCACAATTTTACCTCAACTAGAACCTCATTTTGGTACAGAGTCATCACTGAATTTTTGCACCTATAAGAATGCCCGAAATGAGGTATTAATTGTGAAACACAAAAGGTCATCAGCCTTGAATGACCCAATCGCCGGCCAATTATTGCGTTTACAAAATTTATCTTTGGACGTATCTATCGTGGAAATAAATTGTACACTTCTGATACCTAAATATTTCGCACTTTGTCCTAGCAAAGTTCACCATTAATCCAACGCTTTTGCCAAAGGGTTATAAATTTTTATAAATTTTTGCCATTTGGCCTCGTCACACGCCCAGTAGAGTTTCGCTCGTTATAAATTTCCATCAATTGTGAAAAAGAAATGAAGTCGTTGGTAGATTTGTGGCGGTTTTTTTTTTCTACCGAGTTTCGCTTCGTCTCGTCTGTGTGCAACTGAACAGTGTCTCGTGACGGTGGAAGATATACCGCCGTCGATATTTTTCTATATATCCTTTTATTGCGATGTCACATTTGCGGCCGTGTACATATTTCAATATTATTTTCGTGTCTTTGTACGTACCGTACCGTACATTGAAACGTGTTGTTCGCAAACAACGTTGTGTGGGTGTACGTTGTACGCACGTACTCGAGCATCATACATACGAGTACATTCATTCATTTATCTATGCACGTTGATACCCGCCACCCTGCTATGCCTTGAGCTCAGCACAGCCCTTGCCTTCTCCAACGGCATCATCGTATCTACATCGTCATCGTCATCGTCAACATCGTGAAAAGGGTTAGATTATGTGCAGTTGTTATTATTTTTTTAAAAGTACGTCGCGTAGTTTTTTTTTTATTCTTTTTTCTCTTACACGCTCTCAAACACCTACTGATTTTAATTTCGTATTTTCAACCGCATCGATGATCGGGTCTACCCACATCTACGTACATGTAATTACAAAAAAAATGATGACGTCATTCTTTGGTATAAATTATGTGTATTCTACGATGAATTACCTACTGTTGCAGCGCTGTTCCTCATGATGTATTAGGTAGTAAGCCACAATGCTCGGTTATACATATGGGCGTTGTTTATTGTTCAACTTCAAATGTTATTTTTGAATTTGCACTTGAAAACGCACTTACTCGAACAGAGACAAAACTTACAAATTTGGCAAATCCGACTCACCCGTGTCTTTTCAATAAAAGTACTCTGTACTCCTCCTCTCCTATTTTCATGAAGAAGAAGGTGGTAGATAGAAAAATTGCTGACTAAATTTCATCAAAAACTGGTAATTTTTCGAGTTTCAAACAATAGTGAAATTTTGTGAAGAAAAGGTAGAGATAAATTGGAAGATCTTACCACGTGTGGCAAATAATTCTATCCTTCAGTAAGGGAAAATTCAAAAATTATCAAGCACGTCGGTATCCATCCGAGCGGAGTGAAGAAAAATTATGAAAAAAAAAATGAAAATTAGGATCACTGGTGTAATAACTGTTGACTTCTGAGAGCGAGGGATTGCTGAAATTTTCTTCGGAAAGTAAAAAAAAAGTAGTCCAAGCGAAGCGAGGGCAAAAATTTTGCAAAATTTTGAAGGTCGAGGATTAGGAAATGAGTATTTTGGTGTATTTTCAAACACTAAATGCTAAATTTGGCTATGTTTTCGCCTATTAAAATTAATTTACCCCTAAATCAATCCCAGGCAAAGTGAGGGCGAAAATTTTTCAGAATATTGGGACTGAGGGGTTCAAAACTGCATTCAGTTCGAAATCTTAAAATTCAATTAAAGAACTCGATTGGTATACGAGGAATTCAGGGACAGGAATTTTGAATTATTGCAAATGAAAAAATTCAAATATTTTTATGTTTTTTCTTATTACAAAAAAATTTGATCCGTACCGAGAACGAGCTTTAGAAAAAAAGAAAAATTTAACCGATTACAAAGTACAAAAATATATACTTTTCTGTTTTTTTTTTTTTTTTTTTTTTTTTTTTTATGATTGGGATAGTGGCCTAACACCCCCCCCCCCACGCACTATATTTTAGCTCATGTACTAGAATATGAGTCTGATTTCGATCAGAAATCTTACAATTACTTACCGGGGAATATTTCATCTAAAAATATTAAAAGATAAAGCTCACGTTCATAATTTGCCATTTTATCAAAAGACCTGTAGCAAATTTGAAGGGAGAGGGAAGATGAAAAAGTATAAGCTACGGTACGCACATATATCGATCTTCATAGTTTTCAAATAAGTCGTATTTCGATATTTTTCTCCCTTCAATTGAGAATTCATTTCTGGCTTTACAACGACCCAAATATTTCTAATTGGTCTTTAGGTTAAAATTGAGGTTGGGCAAGGACACGAGAGAAACAAAATGAAAATACTGTAATAAAGAAGTGAGAAGGCCTTCTTTTGTATTTAGATTTTATTTTTCATTTTTTGATACCAGAGGTACAAAAATTGTCTGGTAGGCTGTGAGGAGTGCTATGAGACTGAGAAGCTGTAGTCTCCAGAAGGTGTATCTAGAGCTCTTGTTCAATCTACATATCAAATTTCAACCCCCTATCTCAATTTGGAGGGTAGGTATGGAGCAAACAAAATAATAAACAAGAAAAACCAACCCAAAACTACTTTTTTTGAGTTATGGGAAGGAGCAATGATGCTGAACGGTTCAAACTTTCATCTAATCTTTTCTCTCAATCGTTATCTACTTTTTGACGCCAAACCCCACTTCTTGGTTCCAAAAACATAATCTTTAGTAACCAAAACATAATTATTGGCGCCAAAAACGTTATTCTTGACACCAGAGTTTATTTTTGACATAAAAACACAATTTCTGGATACCCTGGCAGGATTTTTGGCACCGATCCCCTCATTTTTGGCACCCAAATCTGATTTTTCTGGTGTTTAAAACATAATTTTCGGTGCCCAAAATCTGATGATTGTTATCCAAATCCCTATTTTTGGCACTCGGACTCCTTATTTCTGGTACCCAAACAAATGTCATCATTGACACCGAATCTCTTATTTTAGGCTCCTCCAAACGTTTGATAACTAGTACATAACTTTGGCGCCAACCTCTGATTTTTGTACCGATTCCAGATTTTTGGCAGTGGATCCTCGTTTTTGGCACTGACTCGTCATTTTTTTGGCACCCAATCCCTTTTCTGGTATCTAAAACATAATTTTTGGTACCTGGGATCTGATAATTGTCACCGAAAACTTCATTTTTTTACCACCTACCCCTTATTTTTGGCACCGGGAATTTTTTGGTGTCCGAAATATGATTTATGGTGCCCAAAACGTATTTTTTTGGCACCCAAACCATAATTTTGGTGGTGTGAGGGAGTAAAATGTGATTGCAAATTCAAATCCCCAAAAGGCAAATCCGCTCTGATCATCAAACTTCTACCCCTTAACTCAATTCAGAAGGTAGATGTAGGAAAAGCGGCCTTTTTTCAAACTAAAAGAGGGGAAACTTCTCATATCGTCTCTCCCGATTGACTTGGGAGGCTGATTTTTGTATGTAATCTCCAAATTTGAACATAACTGAATTCAAATCCATGATTATCTTCACTCGTTTACATCTAATCAGCAGTCAATCTATGCTTATTTCTTGAATTTGAGCGATTTTTGTCAGTACTGATCGAGAGCAGATTAAATAATTTTAGTTAGGGGTAGAGGGAGGAAATAAATAAAAATAAGAACCTAACGTAGCTAGAAATGGTTTTCATAATTTTGTACGACTGGAAAACGGATTTCGTTGTCACTTCTTTTCTCATCCATCATAGGTCGATCGTCTGTGATTGCATAAAGAGTTGGCCGAAAAAGGCTTAATTACATAAAATAACACAAGTAGATATAACCTACCAAAATCATGTTTTTTTCAATATACTGTACGGTGCAATGCAAATATTTCTTAAATTTTTAAGATTGCATAAAATTTGTCCGTAGAAGGCTGAAACTGTATCTGAAAAAAAAAAATAAATAAAACATCCTTTCAACGCGTGCATTTCACTAGTAATTTGCTAGCTAGTATTTTCATTCGATGACGAAGCTAACGTCGTCGAGTTTTTCCTTCTATTTTTTTTCTTTTCGTATTATTTTCTCGCAGCATACAATATTTTCGAGGTTTCATTTGTGTTTTTGTTTTTCGCCCACGACGATCATAAATATTGTATCGCGTTTAGCGAGTCAGGGACGCGCAACATCTACGTTGAAATGAATTCACACTCGAACGCGAACATTCCGACGAACTGATTTTTCTCTCCGGGACTCGCCGTTTTGCATTATTACGTTGCGTTGGATGGAAGAAAAATGAACTGCGAAACGACGTTTTCGTATAGCTTTTTTCAAATTAAGTAAGTAAGTACGTACGAAGAGGAGACGACGACGAGTGGCTGAGACGTATACACGACCATTGCAGCGTGAGACTTACGGTATATACCCGCAAACAAGATACATTATAAGAAATAACATTCAGCAGGGGGTCCGTAATAAATGACAATTCAACTCGAAAAAGGATTTATAGAGGCGTGTACGCTGTGGTGATGATCAACCAGTACGGAATATTATGTATGTATGTAGATATACGAGTATGTGTAGGTAGGTAGGAAGGAGTAGGTACACAAACGTGTACATACGAATAAAGATGTTTTTAAAATGAGAACGATGTATGTATCGTCGTTGTCGTGTATATATTTCTTCGTACGCGATTATTATAATGTCGAATGTTTCATCGTTATCTATCCGATATAAGATGCATTGATATTTATGGCGATTGTGTACTTTAATCTTCTCATTTTTATGATGCTCGTGGCAATTTGGAAACTTCACATGTTGAATGTTGATCCACTCTGTTCGGTTAATAATTGCGCTGCGGTGTATCGTGCTTGAAAATTGTCGTAGTTGAGTCAGTATTTTGTAATAATGTACCAGTCGATTCGTCTGAAAAGATTAACGACGCGACATTGCAACTATACTGGGTGTTCCATCTCGGCAGTATCTCCTTCGTATCACAAGTACTGTAACTCAGGTACCATCCTGTATAATAGTTTGCATATCGTGACTGTTACAGGAGGCTCACCCATGTCAGATCGTCCACGTTTTGATCTTAGGATCAGTGATTTTTTACAAATTTTTCATAGCAGTGCGATGGAAAAACACTAAAAACACAAACTGGAGCTCTCTAGCTACTTTCTAAAGGAAAATATGGGCATCTGAAATTTTGACATGAACCCAAAAATCATAAATTTCAAACTTGGATTTCTCGGCAATGGTCCGTCGTAGTGGATTCAAATTTTTTTTAGATTGTAGAACAGTTAATGAAACACAGAGTCCAAGAATTACTAAAGGCTACGAAACGTCTCGAAGCCACTTTCAATCGATGGGGGGGGGGGTCAAAAATAAGGTATGCAACAAATTTCAGCTTTTTTCGATTATCAGATCAAGTTTTCATGATTTACATGACGATGAGATAATTTCGAAATTTGAAAAATTTGCCAATATTCGAGAAATGTGTTTTCAATTTATTCATGTATTGACTCGAAATTTTACTTTGAGTTGAGGTATCTGCCTTATTGATTATGAAAAAGAAGTGAAAAACGTGTTTTTTTTTGGTTTTGGATTTTTTTGGGCATGTTGCATTTGATTTCGGGACCTCTCAAAAATAAATGTGATAGATAACCATCAAACAAAGATAATAAAAAAATTCCAGCCATAAGCCCTCACCCTAAATTATAAGATTTTTGTTATTTCAACATGAAAAAATAATGGGAAAATGTGAACTGAAAATGTTCAAAAAATTCTTATTCATAGTACTCAGTAAGATGTATAATCTGTGAAAATTTCAAAATTGGTTACCCTCCCTTTTCGACATTTAGGGACGATAGTTTCGGAAAGGGTGGGTGTGGGGGTCAAAAAATTTTTTGGAACGTTTTTAGACGATAAATAACATTTTGGATCAAGTTCGATTGGTCTTAGGTTGTGGGCCATTTTTGACCCTTATTAGAAAAGACTTTTTTCAAATCAGCATTACTCAACCCCTGCAATTGTTAGGATATGCAAACTATTGTACATGAGGTTGATTTAGGTTGCATTGTCTGTATTATGAAGGAGGTATTTTTGCGATGAAATACTCTGCATAGAAAAATTATACTTTTATGAAGTTTCTGTGCCTTTGAACAAAACTCAAATTTTCCTCCTCCCTCCCTCCTCCCCTGCTCATTGATTTATTGTAATTACAAACCAGTGAAATACTGCTAGGAAAATGGGATCCGATGAAAATTTCAGTTACCTATTCCAAAATCTCATTCGACACGATTATGGGTATCCCTTATTTAAGGCGAGGGTGTATTATTATTGTGAAACACGTTGAAAAATTATTTTTATAAAAAACTCCGCGGAACGCTTTGAAATTTACCGCTTGTATTGATGTACATAATATGCTAATGGTTCGACGGAACGAGCACCACATGACGAATTAAATAGGCTGTATGGCTTTTTAGTAGGTTCTGGTGAAAGCCATATACAAAGCAAAGCAACCTCCATGCTTTGGTGGGTGCTTTTAGTGTTTAGAATTTTCGAGTTATGCTTTTTAAATGCATCGTTTCGCGAGTATACCGTATCTCTGTTTCTATACTGTATATTCAATAGTGAATGAGTTGAATGTGTAGGTATATGATGGGTTGAGTGATGAAGGGGCAGCGAGAAACGATACCGTACAATATGGTGGTTGTTTTTATTTTGTTTCGGAAATATCGTATAGACAAGTGTAAAAGAGATGGTAGTGGAATTTATCTATATAGATGAGTACGAAAGCCTGTATTTTGAGTATCGTAAAGGCAGCCAGATTTTGGATTCTGAATATTGTGGTTTTCGGGAGCATATCTTGGCTGGGTTGTAAGGTAGTGTAGATTGAATGGACTGCATTTTGGAGAGTAGCCTTATGAGTAGAGTAAAGAAATTTACAATCAACATTCTGGTGTCTTTATCGTAACGTTTTTTTTTACTTATTTTCATCAATTAACAAAATTAAGGAATTAGATCTCTTTTATAGATTGATTAATAGAGGGTAAGGGGGAAAGATCATGGCCATCATGAGGCCTGCGCACCAATTGCCACAATGCCTTGTGTTAGTGAGCAAAACCTAAATCTAGTAGTGATATGATGTGACATTTTACCTTTTTAATACCAAACATTAATGTAATTGATGTGAAAGTTTTTTCAGGCATCCACAATTGTACCTTTCTGAATAATTGATGAAGGGAATTGATAATAGCAGCTGATTTTATATCTGTAATAAATCTGAAAATGTGGTTAATGAGCATTAAAATTTTGATATTATTATTATAATATTTGACTTAAATGTACAGCTGCGTATATCTTGGTCTTCCTGAAATTCAGCCAACTACATCTTCAGAAATGTTCTCTCCCTCCTTTACCAGAGGCCTTACCAAAGAGAATGTCTTTTTTCAGATTTCCGGCTTCGCTCCTGATCACATGTTCAAAATACCCTAGAATGTGCTTCTCGCAAAGAGCATTTAGCCTAACTGGCTCCCATATTCCGTTGACGATTGAAATGTTGATTCGTCACGCTGTCCGGGGTATCCTCAGCATCCTTTGCCAGACATACATCTCAAAGCCATCAATTATTTTATTATCATCTGCTTTCAACGTTCATGTTTCCGCGGCATATAGAAAAAACAAGTGACTGTATAAGTCCCTTCCTTGTCTTTCTGGAGATCTTGTTATTACATGTGACATTACGCAGCCTGGTCATAGCTGATTCGCTCAGAGCAATTCGGTGCCATATTTCTGCCGACGAGCCTCCATCTACTTCAGTTAGAAACTGGAAGACGCTTAGCTTTTTTGATGTATTAATACGAAGTTCAAGTTTTTTACTGGCAATCTTCACCAGGTTGAGAGCTCTGCCATTTCCTCTTCATCCAAAGCAATCAAAACGGCATCATCGGCATGTCGCAGATTAGAGATTCTTCTTCCTCCAATGGAAATACCACCATTCCAATTTTCTAGAGCCTTGCGAATTATGTGCTCACCATAAATGTTGAATAACTGTGGGGATAATATGTATCCTTGAAAAAGTGGATAGAAAGTTCATATTTGAAATTTACATAGAATTATAATGGATGTTTCATAATCCTATTTGAAATATTCAAACTTTCTGCGAGTTCATCGATGCTTACGAACATATCTACGAATTTCTCGAGCGAGTAACGTTTCTCACTATGGTTTATGGTTTGTACGTAAAGCAGTGCAGCATTGCTCTGTGATCATTATCAAAAACCATTTTGGGTCAAATTCGGCATAAAATTATATCGCCATTGTCAAATACACGCATATTTGCAACACAGTAAACTAGTTACGCCGAATAGAATAAACTTTAGAATGTAACTCGTCCGTATTGGAAATCTACTACTCGCATAGTAAGTAAGTAGGTATAGTTACCGGGTGACTCAATCTTGAAACGAGCAAGTCCGATAATACCCAACGATTGTGTAACATCTTTATTATAATTATTACGTTATACTATACTCGTCGTATAGTATGGTATGGTATGGTATGGTATAGTATACCAAGTCGAAATAACGATTATAGCGAATCATCTACTACCCTCGCGAAAAGTTTCGAAACCCTTTAGTGTTCAACTTTCACGCATCGGTATTGTTTGGAATAAAATTTATCTTCGACGCGTACAGCCCTAACTTGTATACTTCGACGATACACCACGCTACCGTCATCCTTTTGCCTGCTTTATATAGAGATGTTACATTTTTGGCGGTATTTTGCCCATCGTATTCGTATAGTTCGACCGTTAAATGAGCGTGTTTTATTCTACTAACAATGCAAGGTTAAGTGTATGAATTGGCACTTGGAATGGTGATTTGTCGGAAATCGTTATTTTGATGCGGTTACTAAATGTCTATGTATGTGTACTTTAATGCGTAGGTATAAAATGTATTGACTCGATTGGATGAATGTAGTTTTGTTGCACCCTCCTGCTGTCCGTGTTTTTTTTACCACATACCAGTATTAATAATGGTTTGTTTGAATTGGGAGATTTTCATGTCAGCTGTCAAACCATCTTTATAAAAGATTTGATAAAGCAGAATGAGAAGAGAAACGGCAACGCGATGAAGTTACAAGCGAGCTAATATGAAAAAAAAAATAGAAGAATCAGCCATTTTAAGCATTGCTTGTATAATCAAATTTCATCTTCAAAAATTCTCTAAAATTTTTCAAAACTAATGAAATTTGGAAAGATTTTTTTCTCAGTTTAGTGGGTTTCTCTCATTCCATAGCTCTTTATCATTATTTTTGCTTCCAATTTCAACAAATACTAATAAGTATATGGTACATCGTTTTCATTTTGTATTTCATCTTGTTATCGTTTCATTTGACGTTTGACAGTAAATTTTTGGTCCTTTTCTACATTCTCCTCGTTCCTTCAGGTCACATGTCCGAAATATCTAGTGATGCGCTCCTTGCATAAAATGCTCAGCCTTAGTGGCTTCTTCAGTTCTTCTAACATTGATTTGTTTGACCTCTCATGTTGTCCACGGGATCTTCAGCATTCTTCTCCAAACCCACATCTCAAAAACATCTATTCTTCTTTTGTCATCTGCCTTCAATGTTCCTATTTCTGCCACATATAAGAAAACAGGAAACACAAAGGTTCTGACCAGCCTCTTTCTAGTCCTCTTAAATATCTTCTGGTTACATGTGACATTCCATAGTCTGGTCACCACTGATTTTCCATATACAATTCGGCGCTGTATTTTTGCCAATGATTGCTGCTAACAAAGTGCGCCTTTCTTCGCAGTCCTGTGCCTTCTTCGCTGCCACGGTGACTGATCCCATTCGCGCTTTTATTGTGTCAACCCATTTGACAGATCTTCCTCTCCCTCTTCAACTAGGTGCTTTGCCAAAGAGAATGTCCTTTTCTACATACTCCTCATTTCTTCTGGCTGTGTATCCAAAATATCCAATGATGCACTTCTCAAATAGAACGCTCAGTTTTACTGGCTTCTCCAGTTCTTGTACGATTGACTTATTTGGCCTTTGCGTTTTCCATCAGATCTTCAGCATTCTTCACCAGACCTACGTCTCAAAGACATCTATTCTTATTTTTTTATCTGCCTTTAATGTCCATGTTTCTGCCACATATAAGAAAACAGGAAACACAAAGATACTGATCTGCCTCTTCTTAGTCCCCTTAGATATCTTCCAGTTACTTGTGACCTTCTATAATCTGGTCATTGCTGATTTTCCATATGCAATTCGGCGCTGTATTTCTGCCACTGATTCACTATTTCCCTCTGTAGTTAAGCCCAAGTAAACAAAGGTGTCGACTTTCTCACATTCCTTCAGGACATCACATTCTGACATCCAGTTCAATTTATAACCAAAACCTGAGTCTTTGAAACGATGATGTGAATTCTCAGTTCTTTGCCCACTGATCTCACTCAATTGATTAGCTCCACCAACTCCTCTTCATCTGTTGCAACTATCTGAGATTTGATGTTCTTCTGCCACTTACTGAAACTCCTCTATTCCAGTCTTCTCGAGAGCCTGTCGCATGATTTATTTGCCATATATACTAAATAGCAGGGGAGACATTATGCATCCTTGTCTCATTCCTTTCTTTGCCCAAAAAGTACTAGATTCTGCACTTCTAGTCTTCGCCAGCATTGAGTTGCACTTATACCTACAGTGATTCTCCCAGCTCCACAATGTAAGCAGCGACACCCATTTCCATTAGTTTCTCGTACAGTATTTTCCAGTTCATGCAGTCGAAGGCTCTAGCATAATCTATGAAACGTATTACAGCAGACAGCAGGTGGGTTGAATTCTCTACATTTCTCGATGATTTGACGTACCTAAAATTTATTCCTTTTTGTCTCTTCCAGGCATAAAACCAGCTTGATTTAGCGGTATCTGTAGATGTAGAGATGCCTTCAGCCTGTTGTTAATGATGCGAATCATTATTTCACTGACATGGGGAATATAAATTAGGATTGATGTCAAAAATAGAACGGGTACCAAAAAGTTGAAAAGATGCCAAAAAGTAGAACATGTGGCAAAAAATAGGATGAACACCAAAAAATAGGACAGGCGTCATGAGCAAAAATTCAAGTTTAGATGATACCAAAAAAATAGGTTTCAAACACTGAAAGTAGTTTTGAGCAGTTCTTCTCATAGTTGAGCTAGAGGCTTTCCTTAAACTCAAACCCTTCAGTTTTCTTACTTTCAATTGCGGTTTGAAAAATGTTTCAAATGACTCCCATTTCTTACCATCAACAACATTACATTTCATTTAGTTTAAATTTTTAATATGCTCGAGTCGTTTTTCATTAAAGTAGAAGTATTTTAATCTCCACAGGAGTGAAGATTATTTCATCACACGACGATATTCGCTCTCTTAATAGTACGCTTATTCCGTAACTTGTTTTTAAAAAAATTTCGAATTAAGTATTAAACCGGACAGAGTTTTCGTAATTGTCGCATTAACACGGTCCCAGTTTAACATGGCGAAAACACGAAATAAATAAATTACCAAGCGTTGACAAATTTTCCAAAAAGTTTTACCGTTGCCATAATTTATCACGAGCAAAGTTTTTGAAAACTATTACATCTTTTTTGAAATTATTTTTCGTGTTTGTGTCGTATTAATGAATAATTAAAAATGGAAAAAAAAAACAACCACTACCACTCCATCGTATATTAATCCCAAACCGCAAAATTAAAGATGGAAATTTTCTCATAACATATTGGTTTTTTTTTTTTACCATGATAATATAAAGCTTGAAAAACCATCTGGTCGAGTGGCTATGGCCACAACGCACACACAATAAAAGAGAGACAACAACAAAAAAAGGGTACCCACGTAGGTAGATAGGTACTTTATGGAAAATCTCTGCGTAGATTTTCAATTGGCGAAAAGAAAATTCTAGCTTGGTTCGTCTTACCCCCTCTCACCGCTGTACCATTCACACAAGCCACGTATACAAAATGTACGGTTGATTACCATGATTAAAACGTATTCGAACAACGGAATTCCTGTGCTTTTCGCGAAATAAATAACAACCCAACGTTTGCGTTTGAGAAAGGAATTCCTCGTGTAGTTTGTTGTTGTTGTTGTTGTTGTTTTCGATTTCAACGATGGTGTTGTTGGTTGTTTTTTTTTCTTTTTTTTTTTTTCTTTTCATTCTTCTATCGTCGTTGAGCTTTATCGCCGACGTAACTTAAGCGTATAGTTTAAAGTCGTAGGAGGGCCGCAGGGTAAAGAGGGCAAAGAACAGATTACTTTTTGATCTAGGATATGAGACAGGTTTAAATTATATATATGAAATATATAAAACAATAAACGACGATGGGGAATAAGAGTTGCAGCGAGATCGAAGCACGAGGTGAAAAATGAATTTCTCTCTCGTTCAAAAGGAAATGATAGTGCGTCGATAGGTGGTTCTGGTTAGCGAAGTAGAGCTGGCGGTCGGTAGAGGGGGAACGCAATCGTCAAACGATAACTGTTTTCTTTTCATAGTAGGTAATCTCCGATATCGTGCGGGTAAAAAAGATGTAGTCTATTGTTCGACGAACAATGACAAAAACTACTATTACACTCTCCTTTTTCGTCTTTTTTTTTTTTTTTTTTTTTTTTTTTTTTTTTTTTTTTTTTGATAATCTGATTTTAACTACAATAAAGGTATCTCGGATCGTTTATTTTCGCTGATAAAACACAACTTGCGAAAAAAAAAGCCTACAGAAATGCTGCGTTGTTGTTCGTTGGTTGGTTCGTTCAACACGCGAGCAAATACAAAAGAATTTACTTCACTACTTTTCTTTTTCCTCGTTCACTCACTGCAAAGTTTTTTTCCCTGACTTTTTTTTTCTTCAGCGAAAAAAAAAAAAAATGTTGGTTCTTATCTTTTGTACGTCGGTGATGTTTTTTCCTCTGTTCAGTTCGACGTTCTTCTGTACTTTACCGCGTGCTGCAGAATGTACTTCGCATTCGTAATGCAAGTGCAAAAGTCGTCTTGTACTTTACTTACCGAATCGAATAAAATGGTAAACCTCGAATCGTTGTTAAAATGTTAGACTTTTCCATCTTTTCGAATTAGTGAAGATGACGATGGCACGATTCAAAAAGTGCATGAAAACTCTTAATATAGACGAGCGTAGTGAGTGGTAAAGAGCACAATTTACGTTGTTCGATCCATTATTGGTGAACAAAACAGAACGAGGAGAGATGCGAGAAACAGGGTGAATTATTTTAAACGTAAATCTAATGTAGTGTACATTGTAACGTAGGTGGATGAAATGTATAGAAAATATTGTGGTACGTTAAGGTTAGTTCCTAGCATGCTTTTCTTGTCCATTAACGTCTTTGATACAATAATGCGAAATTTTTAATAAATTCTAAAAATATGCATCGTTGTGCCTTCAATTATGGAGGCTGGTTTTTACTTATCTGTAGTCTCATTCCTTGCCAAAGCAACCGCAAGCCTAATTTGACCTTCGGTATTTCAAAAGTTTGCACAAAATTTTTTGCAAGTTGCTCTCAATGGCCATGTAAAGAAAACTGTCCCCAATTATTCAAGCAGTGAAGGGAGAGATTGGGCCATCCTTGCAATTTTCAAACAATTGTGATTTTTTTGTCAAACAGCACAACTTCAAAGGTTCATATTATAGGTTAAAGTTGAAATGAATCCATTTCCTCAATTTTATGAAGAATTGAAAGGTGATTCAAAATTACTCTTGAGATAAAAGCTCAACTTTTCGTAAAATGTGTAAATCTATCATTTAAAAATATATAAAAATCACCACAAATGGACTTTTTTTCGCTTCAAAGAATTAATTTTCAAAATGAAATTCCAATATCTGTAGCGGGAAAATAGTCCAGAAAATTGGTTTTAAAAAAGGGCAAAAGTGGAAAAAGTTGGTACCTTTAAAATTTCTGTCGTAAATTGTTCTGAAGAGTGCCAATAATTACCCCTAAAATCTTACCCGTGTACACCTCGTAATAAGGGTACTACATATTCGCCATAATATTGGTAACTAGTCATCTTATCGATATGCAATATGGAGGAAATCTTTTGCTACTTTGAATATTGATCGTATCAGGATCCAATTTATTATCGTTGATATATTTGTAAGAAGAACAGTTTTATTATTATGTTGTGAATTTGTGTTTAAAAATACATGTTTTCGTTTTTTGAACCCCAAAATGGTTCCATGTAGCATTATTATTTGAAAAATAGATCCAGAATTATTGTCAAGTGATCCAGAGATGTTGGATTAGACCAAAAGATCAAAGCTAAATACTATGTTAGATTTAGGTCGCTATCTTAGTGTATATATGTACATATGGATGGCTAGGGATCCTGTAAGGATCCAAATGATGGTATCGTAACCATCGTTCCTTGTAGAAATCCTTTACCAATTCAATAGTATGAGAGCACACCCACTTCGGTGAGATTTTTTAAAATTAAAAATTTATCCCATCGAAAATGAAGTGTTCCACACGATGACCGGATAGGTAGCTTTAGGGCAAAATCAAAATCTAAAAATAACCAAGTTCAGGATGAAACCCATATAATACCCTTTAAGTTTCCCTGGGGGGGGGGGGATGGCCCAAAATTCAGTTATATGAAAAAGTGAACAGTGTAGGGATAAAATTATGGAAGCCGATTCCTGACCAAATTCCTATTAAAATGATGCTGAACTTGGGACTCGGGATGGGGGGAGGAGGTATAAAGCCTGGATTAAAAATATGCAAAGCCCGGGGCCGATAGCCTCCACCAATAATTTTTCATTCTTTATGTATGCACATGAAATATAAAACGCTGGTATATAAAAAACTGCGAGGCAAACGAGGCTCAAGAATGTAACATGAACTTCTTCAGGAAAGGAGGAGGGGGGCTGTAAAAAATCAATTGTGATAATAAAATTTTATTCTCAAATGCAGTTTTTCTCTCTCACAAACAATGATGAGTCTGAAGGTAAGATTGTGGATCCCCGGGCGGAGCGAGGGCGAAAATTATTAGGAAAAGCTTTGTATTTTCAGGCACAACTCTATTCTTCACAAACCAAACCTTGAACTATGAAAAAGATTGATTAAAAATACAGAGAGGGTGGCTAATACGGGAGGGGGAGGTATGGTGTTGCAAAGATGACAAATCTTCTACCGTCGCCTTAAATAGCTGAAAATTTAGCACAAAATTTGAAAGTTACCGTTTAAAATATTCACGAAGACTAAATACAGTACTCACTTGGTGCTTGGAAAGTTCTAAGTTCAGTTTCACTCACGGGGAGAAGGTGAGGCATCATTCTTCGATTAGTAAGAGTGGTGATGGGTAAATTTTGGCAACTTTAAGGCTCTTAATGATAGAGCTGTGATATTTGACACAGTTGGCGAGATAAACATTTAAAAATTCTGGAGAACAGTAAGCATTCGATATCTTTCATTGGGAGCTGTGGAGGAGCTTTTGAGGTATCACCCCTTCCCCTCACAAGAATTCACAAATAGCAGTTAGTGTGTTCTCTATAAAAGGTATGCGAGCATATCTTTCTATCCCTATGGTTAGGTACATATCATATTTCTACTAAGTTATTTTTTTTGTTGTACAAGATAAATGTAGGTGTGGGGGAGGGGGTCTGTCGGACATACTTTAAAGTTGAGTTATCCGGAGAGTAGGGGCAAAATTCATGCCTTTTGGTTAGACTCGAGTCAGAAGTGCCCAAAACGGCCTTCTGACATTACAAAATGAACCTCGCTGAATGCAGATGAAATGAAATGAAATAGGTCTCAAGTCGCATGAAATCTACCATCTGCCATCATTTGATGCACCCACGTGGGTAAGGCCAACACGAACGTGTTCTTTATGCCTATAGAATCAAGATGGTTTTTAGGGAGGTTATTGAGCTTTCACGTAGTAGTTTCCCGTTGCTTTCTACGCCATCTACAGGTGATTCATCGCATCGCTAGGCGGGTTTTTATAACCCTGAGTTCAGCAGTGGGTCACGAGCAGGCGCTCAAACCAGTTACAAGCTTTTTGATTCTGATAATAGATGGCGTGCTGTCTAATTATCTCTGTTGTAACCAGTAGTGCTCGGTACATAATCGTGTAATACTTGTTAAATGCACGCAGTGCGTTACGCGTACGTTTTGCCCATTGTGGGATTCGAAGTGGCCGGCTCTGAACACGAATACGATGTTCCTTTCTATATCCTATCAGAAAAAATGTTCCAAATTTGTAATTAAAAAACTTCCACTTTCCACATATGCACATTTAGTTGAGCTTTGTGCGCTGATAAGTTGATGAACTGCAAGCTCCTAAAGCTGCTCCATTTTGGCAATTTTTCACATTATCCATTGTTCTTTGACTACTGTTTTTCAACAGCCACACTTTTCAATATGTTGAGCGAAAAACTTAATTTTGAGGCTCGGTTTACTCCGTTTTCCTCCTCCTCTTAAGGGAAGGCTTCAGGGGTAGGGATTTAAGGTTTTACCGATAGCTTATTGGGAGTCTGTAGAATATTTTTAATGAAAATCTTGAAGGTAACAAGTTTTCTCAATTGTAAGATAATTTCTCTAGATTAAAACTTCCAAGGGATCCTCGATTATGATCAAAATTCAAAAAAATTCAAATGGTCACATGACGTATCGATTCTTACTAATTCGAGGATGCTGAGGTTAGATATATTCGTGTACTTAGTTTTTGAATCAGGCCCATTAAACTCCTTCCCTCTTCCTGCCACCAACCTCTTCAATATTGTCAAAATTCAAAATAAAACGTAAACTTTTAGTAGTGGTCCTAGATGTATTTTATAAACTGAGAGTTTCGACTTTTTTGCTCCATGCGCCCTCTTACTGCCTTCAAGAGAGCTGTGTACAATATTGGACCTGACATTGACATAAGATAATGACAACGTCTCATAAGCAAATTTTTACACGTATAGAACGATTGAAAAGTAGAACGAAATATCTATGAGGTACCTAATCTACCTATCGAGTCGATCTGCTCAACTTCAGCCTAAAAAGTATGATTTTTATCCTTTTTTTTTTAAGTTATAAAACTATCAAGCATCTTTAATAATAGGATTAGTGTCTCCCCTCTTGCTTTACAATTGATTACTATGCCACTGAATCGAATCTCCTCTAGTTGCTTGAAAAATAAAATTTTACGATGTAGGTATCATCTACTTTAAAACATTAACAAAAAGATATACCTATCTGAGTTGAAGAATGAAGACGCAACAGAGCAAACGTCAAGGATGAAAGAAAAAAAAGGCCTCAGATACGGTACATTTTACTCGACATAAAGCAACGCACATTATTAGGCTTTTGGTAGGATACAGTACGTTACAGTTAAGGTCTAGGTAAGCTATACGTCGCATCAGTGGAACTAGGTATACGACACACTGTCAAAATTATACCGCGCCAAGAGAGCGAGAGTCTCACACAGCAGCCGAGAGTCTTTAATAAGGAAACTTTTAATTAATTTTTCAAAAAGCCTTAACAAGGCTACGCCAAAGTAGAAAGTACCTACTACATACCTAACGTTAGTTATCTCGGAGTCAGATAAAAGAGACGCTTCATTTCTTCTATCATTCGCACACATGTTCACCGCTGATAAATTTTGTTTTCAAAGTAATTTCAGCGGCGAAATGAGCGGTACATCGCGATATGACACATCGTTTTGATTTATTTTGATTAATCGCGAACGTACGAAAAGTTTCGTTCGAGATTTCCTTCCTTCCTTCTTCCTTCTTCGTTCGTAGCATGTATAAACCATATATCTAACGTTACCTAGTTGCCACGAGAGGTTTTGAAGATCGATTTTTTTCATCCTATTCTTTTTTACTTCGAAAAAGAGTTGTTAAACGGTTTGTAAAATGTTGTTTTCAGCGTAACATTGCCTATATACCATGCAAAATCAAAAGGTATTCGTGTACGTGGTTTTTTTTTTTTTTTTTTTTTTTTTTTTGGTAGAATGAAAATACTTAGATAAAGACGCGGAAAGTCGAGTGCTTCGAAAATTTTTACGTTGGCGTTGGAATGTTCGATAAATGTCTGCTATACGTTGGAATTCTGATATAAACGGATACAAAATGTCAAAAACTTTTAACGAGCGTGATTTGTGTCGGGAAATTTGACAAAAAGAAAGATAAGACTTTATCGCAGCTAAAATTTTTAGAATAATAAAAATTTCAACGTGGATTCTGTTATAAAAAGTTATAAAGATAGGGCTGTCTCGTATTGAGATTGAAAGGTCGACAAATTATCTGATTAAAAATTTACAGGTTTCAATGAAAACTCTACCCATAAAGAATCTCGGGGTTTCCATGTTTTTGAATTTTGGATATATTTTTGACGCGTTGGTAGAGAAATTTAACGGGGCCAGGTCAATATAATAAGCCCATATTCGAACACACCGTCTTAGAGTTGATAATATTCAATATAACTGATTTTTGATCAACTTTTTGCGTTTTTTATATATTTTTGTAAATTTTTCACCCAATTTTTAATGATTTTTAATGATTTTAGGAAGATTTTTAATAATTTTTTGATATTATTTCGTGATTTCTGTAAAATTTTCAACCTCAATATTCAATAATTTTTATCCATTTTTTTTCATATATTAGGCTAATTTTCAACCGGTTTTTTCGCGATTTTTGATCAATTTTCTGCATTTTTAACTCATTTTTGCCAATTTTTTACCCAATTTTTAATAATTTTTCGCATTTTAGGTCCATTTTTAATATTTTTTCATTTTTGCTTAATTTTCTGCACTTTTTACCCACTTTTGTCGAATTTATAACCAAATTTTCAGTGAAATTTTAACGATTTTTGGTTAATTTTCGTCCATTTTTCAAGACTTTTTTTCTGATTATTGATCAATTTTCATCACTTTTAGCCAGTTTTGATAATTTTTTACCCAATTTTTAACAGTGTTTCTTCAATTTTGATCAATTTTTTGTATTTTTTACCAATTTTTGTGCAATTTTTACCCCATTTTCAATTAATTTTAACCATTTTCGGTCAGTTTTAACCCATTTCTATGATTTGTTTCGTGATTTTTTATCCAATTTTCGATGATTTTAACGTTTTTTTTTTTTCATATTTTCGGTAAAATTTCACCCAATTTTCAAGATTTGGTTGTGATTTTGATATGGATATGTCTTAGGGTCATTTTTTGAAAGTGTGCCGTTTTTGATTTTTGATTTGAAGTTTTCGATCAAAAACTTGAGATGAAAGATAATTATAAATGATTTTTGCATTTCATGCTCAAAATGTTATTTAGAAAAATTGGAAAATAAAAAAAAATTAATTAAAAAATTTGAAAAGAAAACTTATCACTTTTTTACTTACTGTTAAAATGTTAACGTAAATACAAGATTAAAAAAAAAAGAAAAATGAAAAAACGAAAAAATAAAAAATAACAAAAATTGAATGTGAAAAAAATTAAAAATATGATAGCCAAATTATAGATTTACGATTTTTTTGTGATGAATAATTTTCTGCTTTTATCATCCATTTTTGTCAAATTTTTACCAATTTTCATTAAATTTTTGCAACTTTCGGTCAATTTTCACTCATTTTGCAAGATTTTTTTTTGAGTTTTGATCAATTTTGTGTTTTTTTTTATCCATTTTTGTCAAATTTTTACCCTACTTTAAATAAATTTGAACGATTTTTGGTCAGCTTTTACTCATCTATTTAGATTTTTTTTGTGATTTTTAATCAATTTTCTACACTTTTTACTCGTTTTTGTCAAATTTTTATCTAATTATCAATGCTTTATAACAATTTTTTTCTTGATTTTTGATCAATTCTATACTTTTATCGCCCATTTTTGCCAAATTTTTACTTGGTTTTCAGTAAATTTAAACAATTTTTGGTCGGTTTAAGATTTTTTTTGTATTTGATCAATTTTTGTTTCGGTATGGAATGGATATGTCTTAGGCGAAGGGTAACTTTCTGAAAAATGATGTTTTTGATTCTAAGTTTTTGGTCAAAAACTCGCGATGAACGATGATTTCAAATGATTTTTGGACCCTGTGTTAAAATGTTGACGTGGATGTGTCCAATTAAAAAAATTGAAAATTGAAAAAAGTTGAAATAAAAGTAATTAAAAAATAAAAAAAAAAACAAAAAATAATAAATAATAAAAATTAAACATTTAAAAAAAAATAGGAAATGAAAAAATTAAAAAAGAAAAAAAAATAAAATTAAAAAATGTTAAAAAACGAAAAAATTATAAATTTTTAAAAATACTTGGTAATAGTTTTTGATGTGACATTTTTGATTTTATGTTTTTGATCAAAAACTCGCTATGAAAGATGATCATGAATTATTTTTGTAATTAATGTTAAAATGTTAACACGAACATGTTACATATCCGTGATCTAGAATTTTTCCTTGAAAGGTAAAAGTGCCTAAATCTTTTTTACCTTTTTTTTCGTCAAATTTTTACTCAATTTTCAATGAATTTTAACGATTTTTAGTCAATTTTCGTCCATGTTTTGGCCTATCACAATAGATAGTAGAGCAGTATGGGACTAAAATAGATCGTAAGCACCAAGTTCCTTCGGTTAGTTTCAAATTCAACTATGGGGTAGATTCACTCACTATATTGCTCCCTCTCTTTCTTATTCGTGAATGGTATTTTTACTCTCATTCTACTATAAGCTTGAACTGAGCTATTCCTCTACTCGTTATCTGTTCGATAAACTCCTCCCAAGAATAATCAGAGAGTGTTCATAGTCCTGACTAATTTTCAAATGAATGGTAAATTTAACTGTTTCCATTTCGAAGAAGAATTTGACTTTCCACTTTTCGCATGTTGGTAAGATTTCAAACTATACGTAAGTTAGGTCGTACGTCGCATCGTACTCGTATATCAGGTACATACATATTACATACGAAGGCACAATAAAGAAAATTCCTACCGCGACACGAGCTTTTCTCGTTGAAAATGTTAAACCAACAAAGCCAATCAAAGGTAGTGCGAGAAAGTTAATAGGGTTTTGCTGAGAGCTGGTTACAAATATATGTCACGTTCGAAGAAGACACGTCGGCGTCGCGTTGGTCGTTGTGTCACCGCATATACGATAGGCTGGTATAGGTATCTGGTGCTTGGTAGGTATATATATATATATATCTGCTTGCTTGAAATTCACTTTCCGTAATGAATAGCAGCAAAGGTGAGATATGTTGGCATAGAATTGTTTACACAACTATTTACTCTTTTGCTTTGGCTTTTTCTTTGGTAAAACTGGTTGAACTCTATTGATGATGTGGAAAAGTCTCTCGGCGAAGTTTTCAAATTAATGACAGAGGCGGATTTTCTTTGCTTTACTTTGCGCATTGCTTTTTGTTTTATAAGTCATCACTTTGATGATTCCGATGTCGACGTTTCGTTGACGTCTTTGCTGATGAGTTCTTTCAGCCTAGTTATTTGTCGTCAGCCCATTTACCGATACGCACACAGCAGAGTGGACCGAAGACTAAAAATTGAAAGAAAAATGGTACGAAATTAATTAAAGCGTACATTATTGGAATTTAAAACACGAGTAGGACGACAACTAAGACCTTAAAAGTTGACTCGACCGAATATTTTTATGTATACAAAAAGGGAAATTCTTTTTATATGCTATGGGCTCGCCTAGTTGGTATTTTTTTTTTTTTTTTAATAACATTAAAAGCGTTCGTCGTCTGTCGTTTTGATATAGTTAGGTAGGTAGGTATAGGTAACTAGGTAGGTACTACCTAGTTACCTATATAACGTACAATTTTGATAGAGGCTTTTATGGTATCTGATATAACGTAGTCATTGATAACGAAATATAGAGAGACGATGCTTTTACCAAAAGTTTACCATCGCAAAACGCCCACCACACAGTAACGTTTAATTAACCCCTTTTTCCATCTCCAGTCTTCGTGCACGTATCCTCCAATTCATTGGGTGGGATGCCCAATGTCCGTATTAAAATCGAACTAGAGCTGGAATTAAATTCGCATTATTTTTTTTCTCTCATTAGCGGTGACACACGTCCAACAAACGTATACATTTGTTTATTTTACATTTACCAGTGCTACATTCGATGGAAGAATAATGCTAAATACGACCATGTTGTCTGTGTAAAGGTATAAGTTGAGCTTACAAATACTCGTACGAGGTTTGAGTATCGCAAGAGCATGGCACAGCGCTACAGCACATCCTTCATCTACGTCACCAACTGCAGACCGAACGTTGCCTCTGTTGTATGTAAGATATTCGCTTACTTGGCGTAGATATGCGGATATTTATCTGTTTATCTTGCGTACAATAACCGACCAACTTCCACCATGTTTCTACGATTTTCGTTCACGCTTCGCTAAGCACGAAATAGACCCGTCACTAACCCGCCATCAACCCAAAATGCAGCGTAGAATTTTGTACAAACGTACTCTCCGATACTGTTACTACTCTTGTCTTCAATAACAGCATCAACAACAACAAAAACAACCCGAAAATAAATTTCGAAACGCGAATTCCTTGCTTTCAATTTCGCACTTTGTGCTTAGCCAATGGCTTCCATTTTGTAGATATTTATTTTCACCTACTCGCTTATCTTTGGTGGTTTTAATTATGCTGCAATTTCGAACGTACCATGTACATTGGCGCGGCTCAGATGGACTTTGTTTGGACTTTTTTTTGCTGGAACCAATGAAAGTAATAACGTTAAGAATTCTGAAAATTTGCTTAGCATTTTTTTCTTCTTAACATTCGAGCTGGCGGTTCAAGAGGTCGGCAGTCCAGATCTTGATGGTCTACTATTGACTTTCAACTCTTTATAGTCCACAGTTGGCCATCAACTGTTATGACCAAGTGTTGATGGATCTGGCCATCAAGAGTTGACAGCACACTTCGCTAAAACTCACGCTTATTTTGTCTCCCTTTTGAGCGCAGAGAGGGGGGCTGCATAATTTGGTTTTAGAAAATTACTTCCCATGTAATGCACCTACAAAAAAAAATTCCTATAAAAGTTATTGTACAGCATTAACAGAGAAACATTTTTGCTTCTTCAACTTTTTCGTCAAGAGGTCGTAGGAGGAAGCTAGGACTTGCAAAAAAAATTTTTTTAATTTCATGCTGGCGCAAATAATTTTAAAAAATTTGCTCAATTAACTTTTAAGAGCATCTCTCTTGTATGGCATTTTTCACTACTATACAAAACACAAAAAATGTTACAACATCCTCATTTCTCAAAACGGGGAGGGAAGAGGGTTGTTCGAAAAGTTTCAACTTTTCATAGGTAAGCCCTTCATGCTGAAAAATTCGAAAAATTGCTGTATGTGGGGCATTAAAAGACAAACGTTTTCGATGCGGTTGAGGGGAGGGGGAGAGAATATCAACTAAATTCGTTTTGGGGCCCTAGAAGAACATTAAGACGATTTTTAACCATGTCAGATATTTATATTTATTTTTACTTTATTTTTTTATTTTTTTTCCTCGAACATTAAAATTATTTACTCTGCTCGATACCGACCAAAATCGCCCCAATCCGGTAAAACAGCTCAGTTTGGTAGCAGATCAGATATGTATGAGAGGGGATGAACTTGGGTCAAAATTCAGTTGTGCCCCAATCAGGGATGGGGATGCTGAGGGGTCAAAAACACTTAATTTGCCTCTTTTTAAACCAAGTGATAGACAATCAAAAGTTGTATAACATATCCAAAAATCAACCTTCCAAGTCAATCAGGAGGAGAGGTATGAGGGGTTTTCCCACTTTTTGACCTTGAAAAAGAGCGGTTCCTTACCTATCTCCCCACAAAATTAAGCTAGCAAATTGAAATTTGGTAGGTACATTTAGTTGGGCCCTAGATTTGCCTTTTGGGGGTTCCGACTTCTTAGCTCCATTGCAGCTTCTCACAGCACCAAAGAAGTGGTTTTTGATCGGTTTTTCTCATTTTTCTCATTTTTGAGTTTATTCGTCACATAACTCCCCTCTAAATTTAGCCAGAAACTTTAAATTAGGTGTGTACATTTGGTGAGAATTTTAGATGTGTCTTTTTACGGTCTCGACTTTTCAGTCCAATTTCGCCCCCTCGCAGCCCAAAAAAGGTAGGTTTTGGTCGTTTTTTCTTATTTTTTGAGTTTGTTCCTCGCATAACTCGCCTCCAAATTGAGATAGGAAGTTGAAATTCAGTATGTACATTTAATAACGACCCTGAATGTACCTTTTGGAGGTAATAACTTTTCAGTTATATTGCACCCCCTCTCCCCCCCCCCAAGCCCTGAATATGTGGTTTTTTGGTTGATTTTTCTAATTTTTAATGTTTGTTCCTTGCATAGCTCCCCTCCAAATTGGGCTACGAAGTTGAAATTAGGTATGTACAGTCAGTAAATGCCCTAGATGAGCCTTTTGGGCTGCTTTTTTTTTTACTTTTTTAAAGATTGACAATTCTTCTTGAAATGAATAAATTACGCCTATGCGAGTCAGGTATAATAATCCATCGAACCGAAAGTTGAATGAGTTTACTACGGGGGTTTTATGGTCACGGAATTCGATTTTGACGACTATTTGAGTGTTGTGCCCAAATTGAGCTTCAGAAAGGCAGGTGTATAATCCAAAATTTGGTAAGTTTTGTACATTGGTATCGACTTAGCAAGCTTCAAAATTGTCTTCGACTTTCAAGGTTTCAAGATCGCAAAACAGTACATTTAAAAACTCATATACCAATTCCGATATCTATTTAAGCGTATTTCACAAAATTTTGAAATTTTAACACCCCATTTTTAGGCTAAATTTGGATCTAAAAACTAAAAAACTTTCATTTAACCAGTACCGCAGATTTCAGATGGTTTTAAAAATCTAACATTTGTTTCAACCCGATTTTCTCTCATGTTGCCAATGATGACTGTCGAGGAGTGCTACAGAATCCGTTTTTGGATCCCGAAAGACGATTAAGATCATTTTTGAACAACTGTTACGTCCGATATTTATTTTTGCTTTATCCCCTGGAGGACTAAAATCATTTACTCCACTCGATAGCGATAAAAATCACTGAAATTGGGTAAACGGGCTTAGATTAGCGGGAGATTGAAAATATATGTGTGGGGATGACCTTGGGTCAGAATTCAGTCATAGCTAAATGGAAAGGGGTGATGTTCGGGGGGGGGGCGAAAAATCATTAAAATTGGTCGTTTTCATGGGAGAGAACCTTTACATGAGATTTTTGGAAGTTTCAACCGTTTGATCCCATTTTCTCGTTTTTTTTTCGATTTTGTCATTACTACGTCTTCCCTCTTATCAAGCAAGAAAGTACAAATTTTTATGTGCAGAATTCGTGGGGAACCGAGGTATGCCGAAGTGCAGGGAGGGGGTTGTTTCCAGCTACTTACTCCAATATCTACCTCTAGCTTTACCATTCATCGAGAAGTAACATGGCAGAGCGTTCTGTACTCAAGAGTTAGGAAAAAATGAGCATTAAAAATAGACGGCAAAAATAATATAACAATGTAATATTTTTCTCCTACGAGTGAAATTTCGATGGATGAAGATATCGAGCTGTTTTGTATAATTGGAGATTTTTTTTTTTTTCGTGTAGGTATGTGTGTGGTATTATCTCAATCTCCAAACCATAATATTCTTCGTATCCATTAAAAGGAGAAAAAAAAATTCTAACGCTTATGCCCATTTGACCATTGTTACGACGGCTCACCTATAAATTCTGATTTATGATACACGACTCGACTCGACGTAGGTTTATAGTCTACTTATGGTCTACGTAGCATTTTGCATTTTCGCAACTAAAAAAATAGATAATTTTAGTTCATCCATTGTTATCCTTGTTCACCGCAGCGAATTTGGTAGACGATGAAAATACCTACATATTGTAATAACGAGTGCTTTTCACGGTACACTCGTAATTTTTAAAATGGCTGATGATGGTGGTCGTTAAATATTTCTTTAAAATGTCACCGCTATACGTAAAAGATACATATAATTCTCGTAATACTGCTTTCAAGATTAATTTTTGTAAATTATTATCCTGCGAAGAGAAAAAAAAATACCACCATGTAACACATACATATAATGGAGGTAAACTTATACATATATATATATGTATGAGAATATAGATAGCTAAGGTATACTTACCTATCTGAATCGTTTAGATGTAAGCGTCCAAACATGTAGGTTGTTTTCCAATGTACATTGTACCGAATTTCAAAAGACACGAGGTATAGTGAGAGTAAGAAAAAAAAAAGTACTACCAGCGACGGTAGATGCTATGTAAGAAGTACACCGTATAAATAACACAAGGTACTTAAACTTTACGTAGAAAGGTTTTGACATTATAGGTACATACGTGTATATAAGGTGTCCTTAAAATTATCTACATTGAAGGTAAAAAAAAAAAAAAAGAAGTAAAATCGAATTAGTATCGATATGAAATTGGCTATGGATGTTCATTGCAATAAAATACCTTCAACTAGGTTTAACTTTATAAAAATAAAGAAATAAAGATATCTATGCGAGCAAAAAAAAAAAAATTGGAAATATTTTTTATCCACCAGCATAATATTATTTTCGTGTACCAATTTTTCCCAGCGGGATTGCAATCAAACTGTTATGTTTTTGGGATTACCTATACGTAAACGTTAGATGGAAATAGGTACCTACCTACTTATAAGCAAAGTTAGATAAAATTTTGAGTCACTTTGTATGTACCCTACGAGGGAGGTATGTCTTTTGTGTGCAAGAAAGACAGATAAGCAGGTTACCTTCGCTACCTGTCAATTCGAAGAATACAACGATGGCGGAGTTATTCGGTTTATATGGCTTTTTCGCCCCTCCCTCCCCCTTCACTCTACCTATGCTGCCACAGTGATCGTTGTTGTTTTGTATAAAAACACACAAACGTTATTATTTCGATTCGAGTGCTTGTATGTCTAGCCAAGGAAAGCAAAAGAAAAACGCTTAAAAGAAATAAACTCGTACGCGTTGCGATTTTTCCCGGCGGCGTATTAAAAAAAAAAAAAAGAAAAAAAAAAGAAAAGGGAAAACAAGTAAGTACATTACAAGAGACGATCGACTTTGGGAATAAAATTAAACGCTTTTCGTTTCGTGGTGCGGTGGCTGTGATGTGATGTGATGTGATGTGATTTCAAGTGAAAGATGAAAAAACAACACAAATTTATTTTATTGGCTCGTTTTAGCTTATTAAAGTAATGCGTGTAAGTCTTAAGTTGAACGCTTCTTGGTAAAATAGCTCGAAGCCATAGTACCCCTCCTCCTCCTCCTCCTCCTCCTCCATCTCCTCCTAGTATATCTGTGTACATATGTAAAAGGTAAACATAGCCGGTATAAAAGGTTGTAAATATTATTTACGCTGTCTTATGATACGTAGTCTTGTTTTCTTAACTAATCCTTAAATTGATATTAAACTGGAGATGTTCTCTTTTCACCTCCTATCCTCATTTATCAGCCGGCTTATTGCACTATAATGCTCGAATCCGAATTGTAAATTGTGACGAGTTTGCGTAACGTAATTTATTTTATATTACGAAATATGACAACTGGATTAACGAATTTTATATTCGAAGAAAGCTCGACTCCGCCTCGAAAGCATCCCCTGAGACGAATAAACCATATAGCTTCGGTATCTGTCTTATTGAAAAATTTCCAAGGTCGTGCAAAATTTTCCCAACTGGCTTTATTACGTGTATATTGTTGTTGCTGTTGTTGTTGTTGATTTATAAATATGGCGGATTAGGTTAAATAAAAGATGGTATAACAATTTAATCTGCCGGTTGGCCCATTTCCACTCGAACAACTTCGAACGGATTATAAATTTTCGATGAGTTTTCAAGAAGTGTTTTATACTATTTTGTCGAGAGTAAGGAGAGTATTTTGTAAAAGCGAAAAGTATAGAATGGTCGTATCGTCGTCGTAAAGTGCTCTATTAATCGTTTGTCGTCGCCAGCAACTGATTCTGTTGGAGAATTTTCGCGAAAAATTCGTTGCCTCGGTAAGGATTTATTTTTTCCAAACGTTATTAATTTTTCGTCGCGAAAAAAACTATCGGTACCTTTTCGATAATTTTTAGCCTGATTTTCTATCTCATATTGCCAATGAAAATCAGGCTATTACGGAATACCCTTCTATGACGGGGGGGGGGGAGTATCTATTAAATGCAGTTTGGGGTCTTGAAAGATCATTGAGACCATGTTTCGTCGTGTCAGATATTCATTCCATATATTATTTTTTCCCTCCTCAACTAAAAATCATTTTCTCAACTCGATACCGTCCAAAATCAGCTAAATTTCTACAACAAGCTTAGATCGGCGACATGTTTGGTATTCTCGAGTGGAGATGACCTTGGGTCAAAATTCAGTTATGCTCAAGTCTTGGCGGTGGGGGAGCTAATAGGCCAAAATGGCAAAAATTGTTTGTTTTTAACCCAATCGATAAAGAATTAAAAATTGTGCGACGTACCCAAAAATCAGCTTCCTGCGTCAATTCGGCGAGAAGAAATGAAGGTTTTCCTCCTTGTTTTGACCTTGCAAAACGATGGTTCCCTGCATATCTCTCCTACAAATTAAGTTAAGGGGTTGAAATTTGGCATATACTGAGTGTTTTGCATTAAATCCTCTTCCCTTATACCAATGATAGGTCAACTCATGAAACATTCGTGTATAATGATTTGCATACCTAAAAAATCAAAAGGCGTTGAGATATGCTATTTTCAAAATTTCATTTTCCCCTTTGCCTGTCGTTCACGTTGAAATTCATAGATAGAAATTCACCGTTTGATCTAAACCGTAGCATATAGCGGCGAGTATGAGTGGTAAAAAAAGTAAGAGTGGGGGCGAAGTGGTTCGTAAATTACGATAAAATAATTACAAAATAGAAAAACTTTTTTAGTCAATTTGGAATCAAAATGGGGGAAAAAATTAATTTTGTAGATAAACACGAAAGAAGCAGAACGATGGCACTACAAAGCAAAGAGTAAAAGTGAGCTACTGTGGTAAAAAAAAAACTAGAGTGGGGATGAAGCGGTTTGCAAACTGTGATAATATAAATATAACACAATGTATTTGGAAATTTTCATTCTTTCAGTTTTTTTGTGGATAGTTTTGAAAAAATCTGATATGAGCTCTTTAATAAAGATCTTTAGAATGAGTAGCAGTACACCCTCCCCCTCATTTAATGACCAGAGAAGAAACCTTGAAAGTTGCTTTCCAATAGAGAAAAAAATGTGAAATTTTGAAACAATCTTTAGCCTAATTATTTATGTCATATTGTCGATCAAAATCAGGCTATTACAGTCTATCAATCTACGGCAGATGAAGGAGGGAATATCAATAAAATCCTTTTTGAGGTCCTAGAAGACCATTTCAACCATTTTTGGCCATGACAGATTATTATTTATTTATTTTTTTCCCTTGAAACCAAAAAGCATTTGTTCAGCTGGATATCAATAAAAATCGATCAAATTTTGAGAACATGCTTCAATTGGTGGTGGATTTGATATTCTGAAGTGGGGATGACCTTGGATCAAAATTCAGTTCTGACCAAATTTGGAAGAGAGGATGCTGAGAGGTCAAAACCGCAAAAATTGTCTATTTTTAGTCCAATTGATAGAAAATTAAAAGTTGTATCACATATCCAGAAATCAATCTCCCAAGTCATTTAGGAGGGGAGGTATGGGGGTTTCCCCCCTTTTTTAAACTTTGGAAAAAGGCTGTCCCCCCTATCTCCCAACCAAATTCATTTACAATGTTGAAATTTTGTATGTAGACTTGGTAGATGCCACAGATGTGTCTTTTGGTGGTTTCGACTTTTCAGACCCACTGAGCCCCCTCACAGCCCTAAAAGAGTGGTTTTTTGTACGTTTTTTTTTTTTATTTTTTGAGTTTGTTTCTCGTGTAATTCCCCTCCAAATTGTGCTAGGACTTCAAATTTGGTATATAGATTTAGTATAGGTCTTAGAGGTGCCGTTTGGTGGTGTCGAATTTTTAGACCCCATTGAATCCCCCCTCCCACACCCCTTCCGCAGATTGAGAAAAAGCGAGGTTTTTTTCAATTCATTTGAATATAAAATTTCAAGAAAGTCAGACTGAAAAAGCATCGCATTTTTTTCTTTATTATTATTCAATTCAGTTATTTTTTCTCCACTCGGAAGCAACCCTCCGGACATTTTTTTCCCCCATACCACGAATGGAAATTCGCTCATCTCGTTTACGTTGCCTATGAAAATCAGACTAAAAAATCATCGCATTGCGATGCATTTTTTTTTCTTTGCCTGTCATTTTCATGGGCAACGTTTTTGCAGCATTTTTATTCACACAAAGTAGTCATCAGAATGGAAAGTTTTCTAATTCGGTAAAATTTTCTTTCTTTCGATATTTTCTCGGCGCGTCGAACAAATTTCGTTCAAATTATTTCTTCGAAATGCCATATAAAATGTAAATGCGAAGTAAAAAATTTCCTTCGAGTTTGACTCGTTTTAACTATAAGTTCGTTATAAGTAGTAAGTACCTACGTATCAAGGTATATAGTTTTATAACTTGCTCGTGAAATTTCTCAACGTCTACGATGGAACGGATGGATTCGAGAAGTATTATTTGGTTGAATTTTCCGACCTTGGAGATGATCTGCTTTAGTATAAAAGTAACCGCTGTTCATTTAATTTTCATCAAAAGTTATAAGCACAAAAGTAGATGCCAGAAAAGTTTTATATTGTGATGAGTTTGCGGATTATTTCCATCTCTGTTGCTCTTTATTGCCTCTCGTGAATAGATTTTGCAAAAAAAACTGAAAATTTTTTAAGGTGGTTTTACTCGTTGTGTTGATTTTTTTTAAGTATACTTATTATGTGTACTTATTTTTATCTAACTTGGTTTATTAAAATGATTGGTTGATTTAATCGTATATTGACCCAATGTCGGGCGATACTAAATAATTTTATAGAATTACCAATGAAATGGTATCACTTCTAAAAGGGTATAAAATCGGTTTGTATTATTGACTGAGTCGTGGTTACGCATGTCTCAAGGTCGGTGTTTATATACTTCAAAGAAGCTTTACCTTGCTTTAATACACGGCTCATATTGATTTGAGAGATTAAAATGAGAAACGCAGATATAGTAAGCGTGCTAGGTACACTTTTCCAGTATATACACTTATCAAGTTCGTTCTTTCTCATGATACAACTCCCATTTAAGTTTTTTTTTTCATCTGTCATTATTGTTTTATGAAAGTGGCGATGATATTGATGACTTCAATTTTCAAGATGAAAATAAACCAATATCCAGTGTCGAGTTTCATCAGTTTTAACCCACCTCTGACCCCCCCCCCCCGAAATCGATCATACAAATGTATCCAATACAGATATTTATGAATGATATCAATTGATACGTTGATAAATTACATCTGCCTGCATGATGAAAAATATCAATTTACATTTTTTTTTGCTGAATTCCAGCGTGAAGAAGACGATAATATGTGCAGAAAATTCATTTTCAGGGTGGGGGCAGCAGGGTGCTTGATACATCGTAAGGGTGTTTGTCCAATGTTGTGGGGGTGGAAGTTTTGGTACATTGTTTATGACACTGAACCACACGACATTAAGAAGGATCACGTTAGCCTGATTTTCTTGAGATATTATAATTATGTGAATTGAAAAAATGCACCACTTCTGATTTTTTCCCAATCAGTAGCAAGGGTGGGGAGGGTTGAATGGGGCTAAAAAGTTGAGAACTCTTGAATGGTACATCTAAGAATCCTACTAAATCCAATTACCAAATTTCAACTTGAAAACTGACTGAAAAACTGATGCAATGAGGCTGAATAGTCGAAACCCCTACAAGGAACATCTGTAGCCCCTACTAAGTCCACATACTAAATTTCAACTTCGTATCTCAATTTGGTGGAGAGAAACGGGAGGAACAACCCTTTTTCAATGCTACAAAGATGAAACTCCCTATGAGGCTGATTTTTGGATATTTTATATAACTTTGGATTATCTATTAATTGGCTTAAAAAGGAGAAATTTCTCAATTTTTACCACTTAGTATCCCCTCTCTCAAATTACAAAACACAATCAAAATCTATTCCCAAATTTGATCGATTTTGATCAGTTTGGAGCTGATCAAATAATTTTTCAATTTTGGGGGAAAAATAAAAATAAATATGTGAGATGACTAAAAATGGCCGTAATAGTCTTCTGGGAGCCCGAAACCAGATTTTGTCAACCCCCCTTCCCCCCATCCGCCATAGGTCTACAGACAGCCTGGTTTTCATTGAGAATATGACAGAAAATTAAGCTAAAAACTTGTATTAGAATTATTTGGAACTAGTTTTTAAGGGCTACAGAGGAGGCCATCCTCAACTTGAAAAAATTTTTAAAAATGTAAAAACATATTTTCGAGTTTCCAGCTTGGAAAGGGGCTCCTATAAGCCCCCCCCCCCAGTTTTCAAAATCCATTTCAAGGTTATGTTTAAGGTCCGAACAACTTGGAAAAATTACACAATACTGCCCCCATGTACCTTCATATTCATATCAAGTTGGGAAAAAAATCGGTCGAAAATTCACTGGGAAAAAAAATAAATGCAATCTCCTCTCCTCCTAAAGAACATTTTTCTCTGTCCTCTACCACCATTTCGAGATAAAAAAATCGCAAATATGCTTAAAAATAATCTTTTTCTAGTGCCCAAATAGTAGCTTAAAAAAATTTAATTTTAAAACCTAAATACAAATGGTCCTTCTTACCCTGTTATAGCTTCTGAGGAAGGAGTTAGAGAATAGTAGAAAGAATAGATGTCGGTTCTTAAAACAATTGGTAGAATATTGAAAGTAATTCGACTATCATTTGGACCTGAAAAATTTAATTTCTTGATTGTATCCCCTACGTTTATATACAACTTTTCTCAGCTCTCAGAAAACCCTTGAATAATTTGTCTCTGTCAGTCTCTTCAATTGAAAATATTCAAATGCAATCTATTTCAACAATAAGTTTTTTTAATTTAATTTTTGAAAATTTCAAAATTTTCAAACTACATAGTGAAGTTGAACTCCTGATCTGTGTGTTGTTTTTTTTAATCATCTAAAAACATTTGTGAGTTTCATTTGAGAAAGTTATTTATTACTTTTGACTAAAAAAAAAAAAAAAACACGATGCAATTCGTCATTGAACTTTGCCCACCTTCATCTTTGAATAATTTAAGGCACGTAAAACATCCATACCTCGAGTTGCAATAAATATTCGTTTCTTATTCTAAAGTAACAGTTGTATTAACCGAGTGAAAAAATTCCATTTCAGAAATTAAATTCACGAAATATTACTTTAATCTGAGCCAAGATCAGACGAATAGGCGGTTATCATTACAAGGGTCATTTCTGTGTAGAGCTTTTGTCGAGCCCATTAAAAAAAAAAAATACTAATTTCATAATTGCAAAGTCTCGTCGTCGTCGTCGTCACGTTGTTCGAGGAAAAAATTCATTCCTAGGCGGATTCGAGTCTTGATAAGTCGGGCGAGAAAGAAAGTTTGTATAAAAAAATAATCTGATTCGTCGACTAGAAAAAAATCACGCTCGTCAAATATTTCACATTTTTCAAATGCCTTTTGAACAGATAAGATCTACAGTTTTACTCGAAATTCATACAATAACGTGTAAGTATTTTATGAAATACTTGAAATTGTGTGATTACAGGGCAGGGATGGAATGAAAATCATTTTTCAACTTTACAAATATTAGCTTACGAACGTGTTAATGGATAAAACGCGATACTATTCTAATTATTACAAGAGCGGGGCAACCCTTAATTACTCAAATTATCGTGTCGTTTGTTCGTTAACGGGATTCTAAATGGAAATGAAAATAGAATAAAAAAAGAGAGAGAATGAGGGGGGAGGGAGGCTCACGATAGAAAATAAGCTTCATGGAGACGCGAAATTATTTCATCATTTTAGAGGTTTATCAAAGTTGAACAATAAATTTCGCGTAAAGTACCAAAGTTCAAGAATTTAAGGCAAAGTCACGCGAGTACGATAAAATAATGGCGTTCTGATACCAACACTCCAACTGTCATAATAAATTCATTCCACAGTTTACTAGCTTTCGCTTCTATATATTTTTTTTCTGTGTCCTGTTCCGATGTAACTTTTGCTTGTGTTCCCTCTCCCCTCTTCTCCCACACTTACACCCACCATACATATGTACATGTACTATATCTAAACTCATGCTCTGTCTCAATATATGTCTGCATTCGTATCATATACACGCACTAATATACATGTAACTTGTGCTGACTCTCACAGCAACGGCCCTAAACAGACGGAGATGGAAAGAGAAAGAGAAAGAACAAGATCGCGCGGTATAAAGAAAATATATGTAAACGTTTGCATGTATAAATTTTATACTCGAGTATAAAAAAAACAAAAAAAAAAAGTATATATAAGACGATAATTTATCGTTTAAACATAGTTTAGAAGGTTTGCTTATGTTTAAAAATACTTAGACGAATGTTGGCGCTATAAATCATTGTATCACTCACGTTGGTACTTTTTTCCATTTCGTTCTGTATTTTTTACCCTCTTTTTCCTTTACTTTTTTTTTATTCCTCCCCGGAAAACTTATTTGCATATAAATTTGAAAGTTGTATTTCTGCGGTTACTATTGGCGACTTCGCCAGTCCAAAGTTTATCGTTTAGCGGCGACTTGAAGTGAACAGAAACGCCTTACGAAACCAAACATATTGTATTTCATGTATATGCAGTGTGGTCTGAGCTTTTTTGGAGCCGATCATATAGGCAACTTACTTTACACGTAGGCAGGCGCACCTGTAAACGTGTAAATGCCGTATAATTTAGCAGCTCGCCTATTTCGAAGGGGCTACCAAATAATTATGTACGGTGCACCTACATAGACCTACGTAGATGGCGATGCATAAATATTGCGAACACGTACGCCGAATGATTTGCATAAAAGATGTTTCTGAAGGGGCTTGTAATGTTGAATGTTTCGACACCAGATGGATAATGCTTGAATAGGCAAATTATCATCGTCTGGTGTAAAATAGCTGAATGGAGTGTCTTCTGACGATGAGTGCGATCATATCCCCCTCCCCGCACTCCCTCGCTCACCATTCAGCCAGAATGATCTAGATATAGAATGAATTGTGTTCATTGAATCTATACGTGATGTTTTAACAAATATGCTGTCCGAACATTGTTTTCAATCGAGTTACCTTTCTTTGTTTTTTTTTTCTTGCATTTTTAATGTTGTGGTCAAGCACTTTAACTGAGAGAACGGTTCGCTATGGACGGTACTCACAAAGCCAGGAAAATGTTATAGATGTTTTTGAATGTTTACTCGCGACCTTTTTCAAATTCACCGTTGAAATTCCATTAAAAAGACTGCGTGATTTTAGGTGTCGGTAAATTGATTACAGAGCCGTATCCATTAGTGATATTTGTCGCCACTTTGACCATTAGCGTTTGACCTCGTTCCGACGGATCTAATTATGGTCACGGTGACGTTTTATCGTTTGCATACTTTATTTCTTTTTACATTTACACCGTCGAAATGCAAAAAACCTTATTTGGTCGGACGACTGTGACGCTTACGGTAACTAAAGAGGAAGCTTGGCCAATACAAATTGTATGAGGGTAAGAACGTAAAGTCAAAAGTCTTCCCTTTTCCTCTCATTCATGCCGAAAAAGAATCAAAATATTTTGATAATTCATGCATCCGAATGATGGGAGGTTCCCCTTTCAGTCAGATTTTCTACGTCATATCAATAAAACTCGTTCTTAGCATCTTAGAAGACTATTAAGATAATTTTTAGCACGTCAGACATTTATTCTTTTCATAATTCCTTTATTCATAGACTAAAATCATTCACTCGTCGTTATACCAACAAAAATCATTCAAAATTGACCAATAAGCTCGGATATCCTTGGGACGAAATTCAATTTCAACCAAATTTAGAGAAGCAGGTGCTTAAGGTAAACATTGTAAAAATAGTTTGTTTTAGGAGACTAAAATTTGACATGTAGTACTGTTGGCCCATTGTAAATGTGCTTACTTACAGGTCGAATATTTACAGTCGCATTGTACTGCCTCACAACCCTTAAAAGTAGGCTTTAGGTGCTAAAAAGTAAGTATTGGATTCCAAAAATAACGCTTTTGGGTGCCAAAAAGCATGAGGGTTAGGTGCCAAAAGTGGGATTTTGACACTAAAATTTTTGACAGCAAAAAGGTAAATTTTTGTGCCAAAAAGTAAGTATCGAATACCAAAAATAACTCTGAGGTGACAAAAAGCAGAAGGCTGGCTGTCAAAAGTGGATTTTTGGCACCAAAATTTAAGTTTTGGTGCCAAAAAGTAAGTATTGAACCCCCAAAATAACTTTTAGGTACCAAAAAGCAGGTCAGCCGCCTAAGTGAATTTTTGGCACCTGAAGTTTTTGGCACCAAAAAGGTAAATTTTGGTGCCAAAAAGTAAGCATTGAACCTCCAAAATAACTTTTAGGTGCCAAAAAGCAGGTCAGCCGCCAAAGTGAATTTTTGGCACCTGAAGTTTTTGGCACCAAAAAGTAAATTTTGCGAGGAAAAAAGGATTTGGCACCAAAAAGTTAGTTATAGACGCTAATAGTGGTTTTTTAGGCTCGTCCTTTCCATATTTCAACTTTAAATTGACCTAGTGGATTGAAATTTGGCATAAAATCTTGTTTTTATTTATTTTATGAATGGAGCAATTTACATATCTTCAATTTTTTTTACAAAAATCAGGCTCAAAAAGTATCAATTTGCGAGCTTTTTTAAAAAGTATCTCTTTTCATATGAAATTAGCATTATCAAATCACTTGAAAGAATTAGCTAAATTGGGCAATTTTACACCACATTTCCCCTCAATTTCAACTTCTGTTTTGGTCATTAAACGATGAAAAAACTCAACAAGTGAAACAGAGTCGTTTACGTTTGAACATTCATATTTAAAATCCTCGTAGCATTCCCCAACATACGTTTATGTGTCCGTCCGTGTATCGCATTTGGGATCAAACAGAGACATTATGCATATAAAGTTGATTCGCAGTAATTTACGCTCTCTCAACTATACATACGTACACGAAATGTGCGCGAGCATTTTTTTTTTTTTTATACATTCAAAGGTAGCTACGTCGTAGAGGTATACTATATGGCATATTATATACTTTTTTGATATTGAGAAGGAGGCAGCGTGATGAAAATTGCTGATACGACGGTAGCGTGTTGAGCATTTCATTGCTGGAATAATGCATTTTTTATGTTCGGTATTATTATTTAATGAGTTTTTTTTCACGTAGGGGAGAATGTCAGCTACGTCGAAAGTGAAAGCGTGACGAAAGCGTGAACCGGCTAAATTTCGGGTAATTTGTGTTTTATTGTGTTATGAGTAAATAAGACCGAATGACAAGTTTTTTACGCCTTGTTTCGTTACCAGAGATGGTATGTTTTATTGAAATTTCCCGTACAGCGATATTTTTAGAAGGGAGTAGAACGTATAATGGATCATTATGTAACATTTTCTCTCTTATACTGTTTTGCAAATGTAATGAAAAATAAGGAATGAAGAAGCATAAGAGAAAAGTTTAAAGAAAAATACCAAAATACATTTTTTTTAATGAAATGAAAGTAGACTGGTATTTGGATGCCATGCCACTCGGACTTTTACTCTTTATTTATTTATGACAGGATTAGCCTAATTTCATAATATCGGGCGTGCTAAAAAAAAGTTACGAATATTTGCCTACTTATTGGGCAACCTAAATTGAACAAATGTAAACAGGTTTGCTTACAGTTTGACTTGAAGGAGCACTTGTAAAATGTTAATTGCTATGACAAGAATTTATTCTCAATTTTAAAAGTTTAATTTAAAGTACTTAATGATCAACTTCGTGTCATCTTTATTTTCAAATTGAGTCTAACGATGGTTTCAATATTTTTTGTAGCTTTTTTTGTAGCTTTTTTTGAGTCTTTCAATATAAGTTTACATTATTAGTCTGATTTTCTATGTCATATTGTCAATGAAACCCAGGCTATTACAGTCTATCGATCAATGCGGATGAGGGGGGGGGGGATATCAACTAAATTCTTTTTGGGGCCCTAGAAGAGCATTAAGACAATTTTTAGCCATGTCCGATATTTACTCAATATCTTTTTTAATTTTTATTTTTTCCCCGAACATTAAAACTATTTACTCCGATCGATACCGACCAAAATCGCCCCAATCCAGTAAATCGGCTCAGTTTGGTGGCAGATTAAATCTATATGAGTGGGTATAAACTTGGATCAAAATTCAGTTATGCCCCATTTAAGGGATGGGGGTGCTGAGGGGCCAAAAACATTTAAATTGCTTCTTTTTAAACAAATTGATAGAGGATCAAAAGTTGTATAACATATCCAAAAATCAACCTCTCAAGTCTGTTAGGAGGGGAGATATGGGGGGGTTCCCTTTTTTTGACCTTGAAGAAGGGCTGTTCTTCCGCTATCTTCTCTCCAAATTGAGTTATGAAGTTGAATTTTGGCAGGTACATTTAGTTGAGCACCTGGGTTTGACTTTTTAGCTCCATTGTGCCCCCTCATAACTCCAAAAAGTGTTTTTTTTGTCATTTTTTCTTATTTTTTGAGTTTGTTCCTCGCCTAACTTGCCTCCTAATTGAGCTAGGAACTTTTAATTAGGTATGTACATTTAGTAGGGGCCTAGATGTACCTTTTGGGGGTCTCAAATTTTCAGTTCCATTGCACCCCCCACCCTCCCCCCACCCCCTCAGCCCTGAATGTGGTTTTTTGGTTGATTTTTCTAATTTTTAATGTTTGTTCCTTGCATAACTCCCCTCCAAATTGGACTACGAAGTTAAAATTAGGTATGTCCCGTATATAAGGACCTTTGATGTGGCTTTGGGGGATTTAGGCATTGTAGCCCCATTGATCCCTTCCTATCCGTAATGCTGATTATTCTTTAACTTGAAAATTTAAACCGAATAATTTTACAAATATTGATACTTAAGAACTTTAGATGCCTTCAATCTTATGGTTAGGCAAAAAGTGAACCCAACCATAGTGGTTTTAATTCTTACAAGTGTTGAACTTAAAATGCGATTTCTCTAAGCCATAATACGTTGCTACAACGATCAAAAGCACCGTATTAGTGTATAGTACAGTAGCAAAAGTATTAGATTAAAAAGGATTCGACTAGCAGTGTACTCAATATACCCGTAGCACATAGCTACATATCTACGATACCTCTACAACCAGGAAGTATTCTGCCATATTGTGTGGACGATGCAAGATCAAAGTAGGGGTATGAAAAGAGACTAAAACGGTCAACCATTTCGATAACGAGCTTTACATAAAGTTACAAACCAAAAAGCATTTTAGTAGTTTTACTTTAATTAGAAGCGAATGCTATGCTACCTTTTCAGCATTCTATCTCACTCCCCCTTGGCTCAATTCTTTCATAAGGTTAAATGCTACCTATGACAATTCTACATGATTACTTTCGGTTTATTAAATGCCACTTAATCTGTATAATTAAGTAATTCTAGTTTTGTGTACATGTATTGGTACTTTGGATGCAGTAAATACTTCAAAATTTTACAAAACGTTTAAACAACGACATATTATGTAGGTCAAGTTCCAGTGTATTATGCTGGGATGCGTTTAAAGAATTCGATACCCTATTGTGGATAATTTTCTGTACTAATCTGTTTAAATTTATTTTGCTGTTACAGAATGTTGTAAATTTCCTGCTCACTGGGTTGGAAATTGGTACCAGTCGGGAATTCGTAAGACGATATCTATCGAAGGGAATCGATTCAGTTCGAAGGGATCTTGCGTGGCTGTGGACGGAGATAAATTTCTTATCGCCAACGAGTAAGTATATTTCTCCTAATCTGTTGATTACAACACCGACTAAACGTAATACGTATACAGTCGGGGTAGGTAATAGGTATCTAGTCCCCCTAACTCTTGTGTGAAATTGATACCTTGTCTAAGTGGTATGGGGGGATGCAATATAGCAACGACTATGCTATTTTTATCGCGTGCCTGTCAGTAAAGTTGTCTAATTGATGCTTGGAAGTGCAGTCTGCGGTTGATTAGGCTTTCTATTCGCGTGTTGAGAGTATTTATTTATGAACTCGAAAAACTAGGAAGTAGGCATGTAGAATATGTTGCCTAAATTGTACCTTTTGACTCTTTAACTATCGTATGTTGCTGTCTAAATAATTTTTTTTTTTTGTTCACAAAAAATGTCCATTTGTGAACCAGACGATGTAAGATTGATATGATAAGATTAGCTCTATGGAGTAGTTAGAGAAAGTTGTAAGATGTTTTTTTACCTTTTTCATCTTGGTTGTCGAAATTGAATTATGCAGAAGATTGAGATACGCCGCATAAATTCTATTCCATCATTTTTAGTGTATCTTTTAGTAGTTTTAACTTTTCAGTTCTCTTTGCACGTCTTTTGCACCCCCAAAAAAGAAAATTTTTGACCAATTTTGGATACTGAGCATTTCAGTTTACCCATACAACCTCACAGCGATCTTCAAACATATATTTAGAAACTATTGTTTGTCATTCAAAGAATTTTTTCTTGGACTCTAGGCATCGAAGCCACCAGATTTAGGTTATTTTTGGAGTGTGTTTCTGGATCTGGAATCGTAATCAGGGGCATGTTACCCCTATAAGTTTGGGTGGTGTGGCACGGGGCCTCGCATTGAAAAAGAGGCTACAGGTTACCTAAAAAAATACAATGTTTGGAAACAAGATTTGGGAAGCAAAGATAAATTAAATAAAAGAGTTTCGGCGGATAAGATAGATGAATTTGTCTCAAAGTAGAAAAAAACTAGCAACAGAGTTTTTTAATAGAAAAAAAATTTTCGACCAAAAATAACTATTTCATGACTGAAATACGAGGTGAAAAATTGTTTTTCGAGTTTTCCAACATTTATCCCTATTTTTTTGAATTCGTTAAAAATCATCGAAATTTGTACAAAATATCATCGAAAATTATTTAAAAAGTTTACAGAAATACAAAAAAAATGATTGAAAACCTTTGCAAATTAGTGAAAATTTGACTAAAATATGTTATACTATGAAAAAAACCATCAAAAATAATTTAAAATTGTGTAAAAATTTACTTAAATGAGTACAAAATTCTATAAATTAAGCAAGAATCTCGAAAAAATTTAAAACTGGAAGAAATTTACCTAAAATATGAAAAAACTAGTTAAAAATCAACAAAAATTAGGATAAAAATTGACTGAAATGTGTAAAAAAATGCAGAAAATTAATCAAGAATCGCGAAATACTGTTGAAAAATGTGTAAAAATTCACCAAAAATTGTTAGAAAACTGAAAATTGGATAAAACATTGACAAACACGGGTGAACAGTGTAAAAAAATTCATCAAAAATTACGAAAAAATGTTGAAAAATATGTGAAAGTTTGCGGAAATATGAAAAAAAAAAAAATATATACGAAATCATCAAAATACGGGCAAAAAGTTCGCTTAAATGCGTAAATAATGCAAAACATTGATCAGAAATTTCGAAATCTGGCATTTTTTTTCTTACAAAATTATTAATGATTTTTTACCCAAATTTCGATGATTTTTAACAATTTTTTTCATATTTCTATACGATTTTCACCTGTTTTTCACCTGTTTTTCGTGATTTCTGACCAATTTTCTGTATTTTCAAGCATTTCTGTCCATTCTTTACCCAATGTTTGTTTATTTTTAACGATTTCTTTAATATTTTAGGTCAATTTTCACTAATTTTTCAACATATTTTGTGATTTCCGATCAATTTTTGATAAATTTTAGCGAGTTTTTCACATTTTAGGTCAATTTTTATCCGAATTTCGGTAGGTTCATAATATGCGTCTTTTGTGGGTTTCGAATTTCTAGCTACTCGTACATTGTGCTCCCTTAAAATCCAAAAAAAAATAAACTTCAACTGAAAAATTTTAATTTTATGCCAAAATGTGAAGTTTAGTGTCAAAAAGTGAAGTTTGGTACTAAAAATGTAGTTTTTTGTCAAAAGTCGAGTTTTTGGCACCAAAAGTGTCACCGTTTGGCACCAAAATTTTGAAATTTGGTTCTAAAAAGGCGAAGTTTTTGTCAAAAGTTACTCTTGGGTACCAACATTTTAAAGTTTGGTACAAAAAGCAGTAATTTGGTACCGACGAGGTTTAAGTTTGGTGCAAAAAAAGGTCGATTTTTGTGACAAAAAGTATGATTTGATGACAAAAACAGGGTTGTACATACCACAGGTCATCATTGGTGCCAAAAAATTGTTTTAGCGTAAGTTTTTCATTTTTCAAGCATGTAGCACGCATATTTCCTCTCCAAATTGAACTTGGCAGTTAAAATTCAGCAAGTATGTAGATTTATGAACTTTTCAGCTCGATTGCATCCCTTTACAGCAGGATATATGCGGATTCTCTTGATTTTCGACTTCGAATAAAGGTGGTTCTTTGCGTAACTTCACCTGAATTAAGTTTACAGGCTAAAATTTGGCATAAATAATAGGGTGGGTCAAAAAAAACGATTATTTTTTTTTTCAATTGGTACCCTGAAAAACTGGTTGGAAGACACCTCAAAAAAATTCTCTTCACGTATGAGCTCTTAATTTTAATAGGAACGTCCTCAGTCTTTCAGATTTCTATTTTTTTTTTGTTGTTATAAAGAAAATTGCATATCTTGGTGTCTACTATATGAAAAAAAAATATTT
>FIZR01019541.1:0-13921 GCA_900060175.1 Ferrisia virgata | reverse complement strand
AGGAACCGTAGCAAATTTAGCTTGTTGGTCAATTTCTTCATTTCCATTTATGCCTGTATGGCTAGGTATAAACATGAAAGAGATTTCAATTTTTAATGTTTCAAGGATGTAAATCATTTGGTGGATCTTTTTTACTACGGGTTCTTCGGAGAATTTATTTTGAATAGACGTTGATGAGCTGAGAGAGTCAGATAGTATCGAGAATTTGGTCTGTACATTTTGTGTTTTTAATAAAGTTTCTAAGCAATGGAAGATGGCTGTTGGTTTGGGAATATTGAAATACATCCGCTTTCCTTGAATTTTGATCAGCTTTAAACCTGAAAAGCCTGTGCTATGTAATGTAATAATGAGCAAAAAAAGGTTATGATTATTGATTAAAGATCAAGTGCCAGTATCTTTTCAAAATTTTATTGAAGTTTGTACAAAATGACAAAAAGGAGCTTAATGCGTATGAATAAAAAATCTGACACGATACATGTGTTAGTATACGTCTTTTGAGAGTAACGAAAACAAAAAAAAGAAAAAAAAGAAAAAAAATGAAGGTGATGGAATTAGGAAAAGAACGAACGAACAAACGAACGTGTTCTGCAAAACGACAACGTTAATTTTTTTTATCTACTCGGATCCATTTTTAAGCTGTTTTTTTTTTTTTTTACACGAGTACCAGTGGTGATCTCTATAGCTACACGAGGTGTATTTATCGTGGATAAGTATACGTGTGTGATGAATTTGGGTACCTTGAAGTTCATAAAAGCTGCAGCAAAAGCAGGACACAACAGACAGACGAATAATACATACGTATAAAGCTACGTACGGTAGCGTTTAATTATTCAGACCCTACGTGTTTACCGAGTAAAGAAAACTGATGTCAGTATTAATTAAAGGGATAGGATTTTACGTCTAGCATCGAATTTAGTTAATATTTCATATTTTTTTTACGCGTCACGAGATACCTGCTTTATAAAAAGGCCCGCTCATTTAACTCCCCCTCCCCTCCTTTTCATTTTACTCTCACTCTGTGTGTATATTTTTTTTACGTATCTACGTTACCTATAATCCGAATAGAAGTATATTTTTCTGCGAGAAAAATACCCACACACGCGTACACATGTGTGGAAAATATCGCAGCTAAATCTCTACTCTAATGTAAAATATTTTTATTCGAAATATAGCCGGTGTCGGTGCGAGTGTTCGTGTGTATTTGTTCGGTAGTCGGTACTAGAGAGCGAAATATCTCGCGAGTAGAAACTGGGCACATCATTGAAAAATTTTCAAATGACATTCGGGCTTTATACGTGCTCCCATTTTCACGTATACGATTTTCTCGAAATAGAGTATAGTAAACCTTATACTTGTTACGTCGCTCGACGTAAATAACGAACCGCAAATGTGACACTGCTATAGGGGTTGGTAAACATGCATAGGGTTGTGTGTTGAGTTGGATGCGAATTCTTTCGATGTGGTTTTTTTTTTTTTTTTGCAATGTTACTGTTGTAAATGTGTAACGGTTACCGAATCTACGTACGTATGAAATCTGTATGTAAAAATTATTTTGATAAATGTGAGCTATAATATTGAAAATTTTCAAAATGTAATTTATATCGTATTGTCGTATAAGACTAAATTGCCAATAAGATTCATTATTTTTCAATACGTAGGTATGTATAGTCGTTGGGTACTTAGTATTTCCCAGGTTAGCTACGTTAAATATTATCATTTTTATGTATAAAATTATCATAAATTATCGCTATTATCGCCAAAGAGTCGTATTTCCTGTTCCCTTTTCTTTTACATGAGTTTTTTGTGCTATGGATCGGAGGGGAGGGAGGAGGTAAAAGGGTGGATTTTATGAGCGTAGTATCCGTGTCGAAGATTTGAAGATGTGATTTTTTTTTCTTTTTTCCTATCTTTTGGACGTATTTTTTGTTGAATTTCGAACGAATCGATCCATTAAGGTTGGTTTTATGCTTGAGTGTTTTATGACTGGATTCGTGAGTTGTTTTTTTGTGCTTAAAATGTTTCAAATTAATCATTTTGTGCGATATATAATTATTGGTTTGAACTTGAAGGTGGAATTCAGATTCTAATGTTTAGACAAGTTTTCTTAGATTTTTCAAGTTTTTTAAATAAATTGAACTGAGCACAGAAAACGGATCACCGAACGAATTGCCATGTCGAGCGAATCATTCATGAACAATTTTAGACCGACTAGATTTTTTGAAGTGACTCAATACTTGAATGGTTCATTTGTAAGAGAATCATTCGGAACGAATTTGTGTTTTGAATGATTCATCTATGAACGATTAAAAATTTCAGTGAATGATCTGCGAAAATGAAAGAATCAAGAATCGTTCGCAAACGAATCAATCACCTGTGGGTTAGGAAATCGTTCACGAACGATATTAGTTTGAACGAATTCCTTCATAAAAAATCTGCGCATGAAGAATCGCAAATGTAGGAGTTGGTCGTTGAATGAATCATTTGTGAACGAATTTGTATTTTAATTGAATCATATGCAAATGATTCAGCGGACATTTGAAAAAAATTGAGATCAACCAGTAAATCCTTCATGAACGAAATCATTGTAAATCATTTGTTTTGTGAAAATCTGTCCATAATGAATCGCAGTCAGAATAGCTGATGATGAATGAATCGTTCGTGAACGAATCTGTTTTTTAAATACATCATCAGTGAATGATTCGACTATTTGGTCAAAGTTACGAATTGTTTGCGAACGAATCGATATTTAGCAATTGATAAGTCATTGGCGAACGAAACAAATAAGAGAAAAATCTCTTTTTAAAAATTTGGCTCGAGAAGAATCGTTGTTGAAAAAATGTGTATTCGGATGACCCATTCATGAACGACTGTCGAGTAATGATCAGTGAATCATTCACGAGCGATTTGTTATCGGGAAAATTTTTTCGAGAGAAATATTTCAAGGATTCGATAGTTGAATGAATTATTCACTCATGACTACATCATCGTCTCTATGAATGAAGTTTGTGAACGAATCATTGAACTGTAGCAATTTGTGAATCAATCGAGGGAATTAATTATTTCCAAACGACCTTCTGATGATCGACTCGTGAATCATTCGTGAATGATGTATTATCCACTGAATTCATTTTCAAAAAATTTGATCACACGGTAAATGAATCCTTTATTGAAGGACTCGGTAATCTAATGAATCATTTACGAACGGATTGACGAATGAAATTCACGAATGAACGTCTGAATAACAGATTGCAAATCATTCGTAAACGATTTAGAGCCAGAAAAAATTTCTTCTTCCAGAATTTATCAACCAATGAATCTTTATCAGTGGAATAGATTATTGAATGTATTAATAAAGAAAGATTCTATGTACAAAGTTCATGAACATTGATAATTTGTGAATGATTCATTGGGAGAAAACTATCTTCGCAAAAAATTTATTAAAGGATGAATCGCTGTTGAATGAGCTGATACTACATAAATCATGTACGTACAATTCCTTTCATGAAGTTCGCGAACGACTCACCTGATAGAAACTGTAATTTTTTCGAATCGTTCGTGAACGATTCAGGGTGAGAATACTTTCTTCGAGAAAAATATTAATAATGAATAAATCACTATGAAAAATTTTGAATATTAAATGAATCGTTAAAGAACGACTTGTCGATTGTAGATTGTATAACTCATTCACAAACATGGTTTTCAACTAATGAATCAATATCTAGTGACTTTGGAAACGAATGAATCGTTTGAATAAAAAAGTTGTTATTTGAGTGAATTATTCGAGGCCAGTTTAATGAAATAGTAAATCGTTCGTGAAAGCCTCAGTGATGAAGATTTTGGTTTGGATAATTCCATCAAGTCTATGAATCATTTGCGAACTACTTGGTTTTTGAAAACAATCATTCACCAGTGGCAGTTTGCAAAATGAATCGTTTCCCTAAAAAATCATCAAATTATGGGCAAATTCGTTCGTGAAAAGAATCATTAGTGAACAGTTCCATAATCGAGAATACATAACTGCGGGAATAATTCATTAGTTTATTGACGCATGAAATATGTGAACGATTTGTGAATGAATCGATTACGAACGATTCATGTTCGGTTATATGGAAAATATCGTTCATTTATTCGTTTTCCGTTACGTTTGATGTTTATTCTTTCAATTATGATCCCAATTGAATTTTTTGATTGTTTTGAATTCGTATGTACGAATAATTTAGATCCACTTTAGGCAGGAAAGATTCGTTCTTTTTTTCGACACTGTCCTAAAAACCGCGTATTCAACCAAGAATATACAGTACGTTCGTGTGGAAAACTTCTCAACGAAAATATGTTACAACGTCAACATCTTCACACCGCACCGTTCAAAATACAAGACGAAAAGAACGACTGCAGAATTCATCGTAGCGAAAATATATAAAATGTAGGTACGTATCAAAAACACTGGGCGTATAATAGGTACGAAAAAAACAGAATATACGAGGGAATAATAATAATAATACGTAAGTATAAAAAAGAAAAAAAAGAAAAAAACGCAGTAAAATGAAATATAACGAAACGAAATAAAAAAAAAACAAAAAAACAAAAAAAAAGTAGGAAGAAATATGAAACGTAAATAGTAGGTACATAGATACGGGTACCTAATACATCATACACGTACGAATAGATACACATACCTAAGGTTTTGTTTTTTTTTTTATTTTATTTTTTTATTTTTTGAGAATCACTCAACTTCTATTCTAATGGTATTTCGGTTTCGACGAAAGCCGATATACTGCTTATTTCTATACTTCTTTGACATTCGTTATCGAATTGCGACATTTTATAGCGTTTCCTTCGCCATCGATATTTTTGCACGTACGGCGGCGCGATAAGCGATACGAAAATGACGAGTAGAAAGCACGTTATTGCCGAAAAGATCACCAGCCCTGGATGCGTAGCGTATTGGATATCGGTACTGCTATCTTGATGGGCCTTAATCGAACGTTCGGCCAAATCGGCTGCGGCAGCGCTTTCAATCGGAGCAGATTCGTTTAACGCTGGAAACCAGTCGAAAAATGAAGAAAAATCGTTAGTCTGATTCCAAACTAACGATTCGTAATGGGCTCTGGTTGACGTCGAATTCAGCCTCCTTTCACTATCGGAATGATTTTTATACGTTGGTCTAGCTACTGTCGTCAGCGTCGATCTGGATGACGGTTTTTCGTGCTGTACAAGAGGACGATGTTGGATCGTAGATGCCGAAGCGGTCTCTAAAGATGACGACGACGTCGGAGATTTAGTAATAAAAGTGTAATTTCGAACTACCGTAGAGTTGCCAATAAGCTGAGCTGCAGTAGGCAGAGGTTCGGTGGTAACTATCAACGTGGCTGGCTTAAATGACTCGCTCGATAAAGACGATGTGGTTACCACTGGTTGGTGCAGACTGGTCGTTACCCTAGTGCTGGCTGCATGACCCATTGAAATGGTAGAAGATGGTAACTTGGTTTCTATGGTCGAGAAAATGGCCGCAATGGTGGTCGATATTCGACTGATGTTCATTCGATTAGCTGCAGCAGTGTTGTTGCTTTTGCTGAATTGGGCTATGTGGAGTGATCGTGTGTTGAGCTTTTTACGTGTCGATTGCTGCTGCTGCTGCTGGTGTACCTGATATCGAGCTACGGCCGCCGAAGCGGCCGGATACGTTGATGAGGGAATTTTCTGCTCGGTTGACGACCAAGAGGACGGTGTCGTTGAGGTGTTGCTGTTATCGCGATGAATTGACGATAGAACTGGTATCTTTGTCGTTTGTGTATGGGACGGAAATAGACGAACCCTAGATGGCGATGGCGATGGCGTTGACCACGACGATCGTATCAAACTACGCGTTCGATTAACATTACTCCAAAATTCTTCGCTAGGTAGCGCACTATGCATAAAATTGGTGAAACAGCAATCACCTTCGCTTTCGGACGAATTCGATTTCGCGGAATCACCGTAATCACTACCACCACCACTAGTCCTGGGCGACAAACGTATACGAACTTTTAACCGATAATTGGTCCTATTGTCGACGACATCGGCATCGTACGACAATAATCCGCGATAATTGTAATCGTGAGGCGTATCGGCGAACCAATGAAACGAACACGTAATCGGATTACCGCGCAGTCGCAGAACTTTCAAACGCGGCAGAAATCTTTGTATTTGTTTGGGTATCGAAGTGAGATTGGTATACGAGAAATCTAAAGTCTCCAACTGATTGACGGTCGCCAATAAAGGCAAATCGGCCAAGAATAGTTGTACCAGCAGCGGACTTCGAGCTAAATTCAGCTTACGTAAATTTCTCATCTCCGAAGTGGGAAAAAATCTCACATCGGTTACATTGACCGGACGAATATGTTGTAAATTCGAAGCCACCAATACCCTCAGACTGTTCAGTCCTTCCCAAGAATCGGTGCTCAGTTTCAGTATCGGATTATTCGAGATATCCAGCTCGCGTAGACTGCGCAACGGTAACATCGAACCAGGTTCCACGCTTTCGATCGAATTCGACTCGATTTTCAGTATTTGCAGTTTAGCCAGCCCGGTAAAACTGTTCTTGTCCAAACGACGAATATCGTTTCGATCGAGTCGTAGATGGATCAACGAAGACGGTAACGACGGCGGTACCTTCGTCAAACGATTCAAATCCAACATTAGAACGAGCAACGATTCCATACTGGAGAATACCTGCGTTTCGACCGATTCGATCTCGTTATCGGTTAATATCAGAATGACGAGATATGGGAAATTTTCCAAATTACCCAACTGGACGGCGTTTAGTTTGTTCTGCGACAGATCGAGGTGTCTGATCGACGTAGTCAATGTGATGGGGAATTTACGCATGCGCAGATTGTTCATCTTGAGCGTCCTCAGACGACCTCCCAGCACCAGCAAAAATTCTAGATTACGTTTGCAAGCGTATTGGCATAATTTATGATTATCCGACACCGAGAAATCCATCAGATTGTGAAGATTCTGCAGCAGTTCCGGCGTCAATTGCAGCAGGTTGTTCTTCGATATATCTAAACTTTGTAAATTGGTCAAGTTTTCGAATACGCCTTTTTTAATCGTCGATAAATTATTGTCGCGTAGATTCAGTTCGGTTAGTTTGACGTTTTTTGAAAACGTACCCGGCTCCAGATCTAGTATCTTGTTGCATTCCAATACGAGCACCTCTAAATTGGGCAAATGCTCGATTACATCGTAGCTAAAAGCGCTAATCAAATTAATACTCAGATTAAGCACTCGAAGCGTTCGCGAGCTTATTATCACATCTGTTAAATTTTCGATTTCATTACGAGTCAAATCGAGCTCCTCCAACGGTTCGGGTAGACTTATATCGGACGGTAGTTCGAATATGTTATTCGAACGTAAATACAGTTTACGTGCCGATGGCAATCGATCGTGTTCGAATTTCAATAATCTATTGCGAGACATATCCAAACTATCCAAAGTAACGTTCAACGGTAACTTGACCGAAGTCAACGAACGTATTTTATTCGACGTTAAATTCAAACCGTACAAATTATGGTAATCTTGTAAATCTACCTCGTTTAGATTATTATCGCTGAGATCTAAATAACCGACATTTTTCGTCATCGGTACCCGGTGCAGGATGGACTTATCGAAATATATGGTTAGACTTGGCACTAACGCGAACTCGTACACGTGATCGATTATTTTGCCGACGGTTGTAGCGTTAATGCAGTTCACGACAATCATACTGTCGTCTTTGCGATCTACAATTATATCGTAGATCTCGGTGTGATCTTCTCGACGTACGCATATGAAATATGGATTGTTGGTTTGACCGTTCGTTAGTACCGTGAACAGGATGATTTTCAGGATTATCAGATTTGCTGATACCATAATTTTTCGATCGCCTCAGATGGACATTATTTTTATCCTACTACGTAAGTATCCGAAAGTACGAGTAGAGCGGCGTGTTCAACAATGTTTTCACCATATCGCCGATGTCGTTGGTGATGCTGGTGCGACTAGCGGTGGATGTACGATTCATTGTTGTGGTTTTGTCCGACGATGTACCTGTAACATAAGTTGAACGCGTGGATAGATTAGTGACAAGGCAGTATGAAGGAGTGATGAGAAGTGGACTTCGTTTTTTGATTATCGTGCGAAAGTTCGCTAAATAATTTTATATATTAAAATATACAGACTCACAGGAGGGCAAATGAGCTATCGCTGGTAAAACATATCCTATTCTATGGAATCTACTGAGAAATTTTGTATTACACATACTCAGAGGCAGTGACAAACCCAAAAGTAGGTCAAAAGAGGAGGTTTTCACTTTTCGTGTATAAGAACTATTTTTTGGCTCTGATTCTATAAAAATTAACGAAATGGTACGCCTGAAAATGCGAAAATTTTGAAAAAAATGGACTATTAATGATCAAAAAGTGCATTTTCAGGAGTTTTAAGAAAAAAATTACCACGAATGTAAAAATTTTACCAATTTTTTGGTCTCAAGGAAATGGGGTTTTGGTCTCCCGGCAACACCCCCCCTCACTCCACCTTAGTGAGCCCTCTTCTTGCAGAATATGATGAAATTACGAGTGGTTTCGATTAATTTTTTTAACAATTTTTTTTCATAATTTAGATCGGTTTTTAACCATTGCATTGTTTAATTTTTTTTTTGACTTTTGATCAATTTTTAGCATTGCTTAACCATTTTAATCAAATTTTTACACATTTTTCGATAGTATTTAACCATGTTCTTTAGATCGTATTTCAAGTATCACTAATTTTAAAATTTTTTTCATGATTTCGTTCAGTTTTTGGCTTTTTTTACCCTTTTTAGTCAATTTTTTACTTATTTTTCGACAATTTTTAACGATATTTTTCAAAATTTAGGTCAATTTCAACCCATTTTCGCCAAACTTTTACCAATTTTTTATGATTTTCAACGATTTTTCGATAATTTAAGTCAAATATGAAAAAGATTGTTTAAAATTATCAAAAAATTATGGAAAACTTTTAATTCAACGGTATGCAATATTAAAATCAAAATTTTTTAATTTACGTTACGTGAAATCGATTTATTTGTAAATTTTTTTTGAAATGTGTGAATTCGTCGGAAATTTTGTAGAAATTTGATAAAAATAAGGAAAAAATGCCAAAAATTGAACAAAAACCGAAAAAAAATTAGGTAAAACTTCAACAAAAAATCAGTAAAAAGTGCAAAAATTGATCAAAAATCATGGAAAAATGTTGAAAATTGAGTAAATATTGGATAAAAATTTGGCATAAAGTGAAAAAAATGAAAAAAATTGATCAAAAATAAGAAAAAATGTCGAAAAGGGCGGAAAAATGACCTAAATTATGAAAAAAGACGTCCTAAATCATCGAAACTTTTGTAAACATGTGATGAAAATGGGTGAAAGGTGCAGAAAATTGATTTCAAATCAAGATATGAGATAAACCTTCGAAAATTAGGGAAAAATTCAACAATAATAAGTAAAAAACTGCAAAAAAAATATCAAAAAGCACCGGATAATTGGCTCGAAATTTGGTAAAAATGCTGCTAAAATGGCAATAACCGCTAATAATTGATCAAAATTCATGAAAAAATATTGAAAATTTTGTGAAAATTCAGTAAAAATTCTACAAAATTTGGTGAAAAGCGCAAAAATTTATCGAAAATCACAATGAATTGTAGAAAATTGATTAAAAAATGAGGTACAAATTTGACAAATACTATTGAAAACACGACTAAAAGTTAAAAATTAAGTTGAAAAATCGTCGAAAATTTTGTAAAAATTTGATAAAAATGGGTAAAATGTGCAAGTGATCACAAAAATCAAGATGAATGTTGAAAAAAAAAAATACCGAAAATAGGAGAAAAATCATCGAAAATTACGTTAAAATTTGATAAATTTCAGTGAATACACATTTCATCAAATTATTTTTGTCAAATTTTTACCTAATTTTCATATCGTCTTTTAGGTAAATTTTCACTCATTTTCAACATTCATCTTGATATCCGTTCAATTTTTCTTTCCATAATTTATGTCAATTTTTACCCTTTTTTGACATTTTTTCACAATTTTCGATTAATTTTTTGCCATTTTTTTCATGATTTTTGATCAAATTTTGCACTTTGTACTTATTTTTGTCAAATTTTTACCAGATTTTCAACATTTTTCGGGATTTTTGATCAATTTTTTGTAAGTTTTTACTCAGTTTTAAGTATTTTTTCATGGTGTTTGACCAACTTTTACACCTTTTATTAATTTTCCATGATTTTTGATTAATTTTTTACACTTTTTACACATTTTTGTCGAAATTTTACGAAATTTTTGATAATTTTCAACGTTTTTTTTCAAGTTAATTTTTTAACCAATTTTCAATGATCTCAAACGTTTTTTAAAAAATTCACTAATCAATCGATTTCATAAAATGTAAATTAAAACATTTTTATTTTAGTATTGTACTTGTACATTCACGATTTAAAATTTTTCCATAAAAGGTAAAAATGTCTCGGATTTTTTTCTCATTTTTCGATAATTTTAAACGATTTTTTTCATATTTACGGTCAATTTTCAACGATTTTTCTAATAATTTAAATCAATTTTCACAAATTTTTCAACACTTTTTGGTGGTTTTCAATTAATTTTCTGCGCTTTTCATTCTATTTTGCAATTTTCTATTTTTTAAGTATTTTCGAATTCTTTTTCAGTTTAAAAATTCAACATTTTTCAAAAATTCACTTTATTCCTCGCACTGATTTAACGATTTTCAGACCATATAACCTTTTTTTATCATCCAGTTGTCCTCACTATATGTGAATATAAAGCCGCCTCAAACACCTAAATATATCTAAATTCAGCGTACCTATGTATAGGGGTATAATTTTAGTATCTGACGATAATCGATTCTCTTTCATTCATTAATTTAAAGCGTGGCATTTACTCGTAAAAATGCGCACGACGCGCGCATTACTATCGTAAAATGTACTTCACATTTCGAAGCGGCACCCATACAGCTGCATAAAATAAAAAAAGGGAAGACGGAGAGATGAGCTAACTCGATAAAAATGATAAAAAAAAAATTCCCATTCGCGAATGTTTAATGGCGAAAAAATAACGCGAAATAAAACGAAAACTACCGGTAACGTAGGGTGGAAAAAAATAATCATCCCTTAAATGCGGGTGTGTTTTCGATTGTCTGTCGGCGAGGCGAAATGAAAATGTCGTTAAAAAGCGTTAATTTTACGTGGCTCGGCGGGCTATAATACACACCGTACACCGTACACGTATAACTGTATACAATATACGTATAAAGTGCTACAATCTTGGAAAAATTTATGTGCTAGATTTGTCAAATGACTCGCACAATGGTGAAGTGAGCCAGAGAGAGAGGTGGGATGTATTTGTAAACCTTGCTATCTACTGGGGAGTACTACGTACCGAGCTACCTACGCGACGCGAAGTACCGTACTGTACGCATAAAATGCAGTATAAAGGTAGGGGGTAAAAAGCAGGCCTTTTCCCCAGCCTATAAGTACCTACCAGTGGCAGTGGGCAACTAGCAGGAGCTAGCGAGTTAATGTATTACAGCGGGATCGTAATTAACGGCGGTAAAAAATTATCTACTTTGCGAAATTACCACCACCGCACCGCACTACATATGAAAGAGAATACAGAGTAAAGGGTAGTGTACAGCGTAACTATAACTTTATCAAAATGCGAGCCGAGCGACGCGACGCTCGCGAAAAAGTGGCTAAAATTAATACGATAAATGATGTAATAATTTAACGCTAATTTTTAGACGAACAAAATGTCGCCTCGTGTTATCGTCTCGCCACTAACTATTCGTACACAATGCTCTAAGTAAGCCTACATTATTAGGATTTGCGTTGTGAGGACGAGGGTGAAGGTGGTGATGAGTGTAAACCATCATACGGTTGGCTGTTTTATATCTCAATACACCAACATGCATTTTAAAGTGAACAAAACTAGAGTATACAGGATGTTCTGGTTCAATTGTAGAGAGTTTTCACTACTCTTATCTTACCTCAGATATCATGGAGTTGGCAAATCGCAACTTCATGTATGATAGTCTCACCCCTCCCCCTCATCGCTATTGGTAGCGCTGTACAAGCATTTAAAAATTCGATCTGATCATCAATCTGAGAGGCGGACCTTGTACATGGAAATTTTTCCTACAAAGTTTGTCGTACACCCAGCAAATTTACAACAGGCTAAGGAAACTTGGTCTTTTCATCTGGTAAAGAATACCGCTCAAGAGTGGGAATCAAAGATAAAAATGGTGGATACAAACACCTGGTGTTAGGTGCAAGAGCCATCAACGATTGGATGGTAGTTGGAAGGATTGATGCACCTCCATCCACCATAAGTGTTATCCAAGCATATGCCCCAACCAGTGCAGTACCAGATGAAGAAATTGAAGAAATCTACAGTGTCTTCGAAGAAACACTGACTTCACTACCAAGAATCGACATGAAACTGGTGCTGGGAGACTTTAATGCCGAAGTTGGAAAGACTGATAGCAGTGATATTTACTATGGAGTAGTTGATAGTCATGGTCTAGGAACAAGGAATGAATGCGGAGATGGGCTTCTCTAGTTCTGTGTGGAACAGCAACTTGTTCTGGAGAATACCTTGTTCCAACAACATAATTGCAGACTATACATGTGGAAGTCGTGCGATGGTCACACTCATAATCAAATTGACTACGTTCTAGTCCAGAAAATATGGAAATCGTCGATCATTAGAACCAAAACATATCCAGGAGCTGATGCGGCATCAGATCATCAACTTCTGGTGGCAGGAGTAATGCAAATCCGCTGAAAAAGACTAAAGAAGAGAGCACGGACTTTTGTCACCAATGCTGAATTGAAGAAGGTGGCTGCTAGGGCAAATATCACGTGTCCGGATACAAATGACCCAAATACCATGTGGGAAGATATCAAAACCTAGATTACTCGGGCACGTAGTCAGTTATTAAGGAAAGAGAATGCGTATCAGAGAAAAAGCAACCATGGATAACAAAGGACACCCCATTTATTATAGAGCGGCTTAGGCAAGCGAAATATCATTTGGACAATGAAGAATATAGGTGACTGAACAGAGTAGTCCAGCAGTGTTGTTGTAGAGACAGATAAGCCTACCCTGACCAATCCTGTAATGAAATACAGGAATACGCAGACCGCAATGAGACGAGTAAAGTATACAAGAAAGAATAAAGTATACAAGAAAATACGTCAGATCGTTAGAGATTTTAAACCTAGAACTCGCAAGATCAAGAAAGATGACCACACAGTTGTGTGGGATTCTAAAGGAATCCTGGACAGCTGGAAAACATACAGCTGTACCAAGACAGTAGGACACCAGAGATGAACCAACTGGTGCCTACTGTCGAAGTGATAGGTGAAGATAAGCCAAACATTGTAGGTAATGAAGTAAGGGAGCCAGTGAATGCGATGAAGAAACGCAAAGCAGCTGGTTGCGATGGTATTGAAGCTGAGTTGTGACAGGCTGTTGATGAAAGTGGAATCAAAGCAGTATGACAACTCTGCAGTGTGATATGGTAGAGTCGTAAATAGCCTACTGAATAGTGTAAGTCGGTGCTGATTCCCTTGCATGAGAAAGGAGATGCAAGATTATGCTCTAATTATCGAACAATTTCTCTAATTCCACGCAACAGCAGTCATGTTACGAATCCTAAACAACTGGATCAAGGTGTATCTACACAGGCAAATTCCACCTGAACAGGGCGGGTTCATGCCAGAAAGAGACACAAGGGAATAGATAATGAATGTCCGGTAAATCATTGAAAAGTGCAGGGAGTTCAACATATCTGTAGTGATGTGTTTCATAGATTACGCCAAAGCCTTTGACTGCGTGAATTGGAAGAA
>FIZR01019539.1:0-16872 GCA_900060175.1 Ferrisia virgata | reverse complement strand
GCTGTTCTACCGATGTGTCAGAGGAAATCATCGGTTGTATTACTGTGAAAAAGTGTGAAATCTTCGGCTTTTTTACCAGTGCGTTAGAGTGCGCCAGAAGGTACATTTGTTATCTACTTGAATTTATAGATACAAATGTAATGCTCGTTCTTGATTCAAAGCTGCTATCTTTTGCTCTTAGTTGAATTAAATGCATAAAAACGATTCAATTTATTCAAAAATGTAGAAACGCAAGTTTTTATTTCATTTTTACCAAACTAGAGCTTGATTAAATATTTTCAATCCACGTATCAATAAGTTCACGTATTGAAAGTTGAGGCGAAATAGGCCTCGTAAGAAGAATCAGCGTAATTGCCATGGTTAATGGAGTGTTCTCTTTATCATCATTTTGATATTTGTAAAATTACGAGTTTGAATCTGAGTAGGTATTTCCGTTCTATCGAAATTTAAAAATTTGATATTTATCTCTCAATTTTTGCGTAATAGGAATGTTTACTCTTCAACGATCGTGTTATCAATTTATCATCTGGATGTAATAGATCCGATAGTTGAATATATTCATCGTCATCGTCACTTACCTTATATTTATCAATGAGAATATTTTTCACGATATTTTCAGTTTTCTCAATTCGATACTGACATAAATGTAGATACTTACTTACCTTAAAGTAAATATAGCCCAAGTTACACGAATTATCATGTTTTATAATCAATCAAGGTTTCAAATTACCGATGCCAAAATTTATTTGTCAAAATGATTTGAAGAAAGAAAAAATATTATAAAACATAGGAAAAAATAATCATTATGTATTGCTGACAAATACGATGTAAACTATTCACTCACTAAGGAGGAAAAATAAAATAGAAAAAGACATCAAGTTCGTCATTCGGCGACTCGAATAAAATAACACAAAACTACGCTATTTAAGAAATAGTATATTATCAACAACAGGTGTGAAAAGGAACAACGTTTACAAGTAAAAGTAAATCGAGAAACATATAATTAAAAAGACATTTGCACCCTTGTATAAATGTATAGTCCGTGAAATAACGAACAAAAATTAACGAAAACTTGAACGAGATAACAATACTATACTTACTACCCACGACAGATTGAATAGGCTAATAATTTTCGAAGTTAGCGAACCGATTAGCAAAGAATTTATAACTACATATATCAACGACAAGTTGTTTTCACTTACGTAAGTTAAACATCTACTTGAACAACAATACGATGCAAAAAAAAAAGACTCGATGAAATTAAACGGGGGCTTAATAAAATGGGATAAAAGTCACGAAAGAAATAAGCATTAAGATAGGGATAATTGAATGAAGTTAAATGAGAGTTGAAACGAGTTCGCGGTTAAGGTGATAACAATATAAAAGCTTTCAATAAGCGCAAACAATAATGCTAAACATCGCATCGTGTTATTAGTCTTTTTCGCACGGAAGCAGATTTGATGCTGTTTGGAAGTCGAATAAAAATAGACATTTATCAAAACAAGTTCACCGGGTCAAATGCGAAATTTTTTCCCTATAATCTTAAGCTCTCGTGGCGAATTTTGTAGAATCGAGCGTAGATCTAGGTCAGAAATTTAATTCGCAGAAGCGACGTTTTTAAAGCTTGAAAAGTTACTAAGATCGTCTTTGTTGTAAATAAAGACTGATAATGTTCTGTTTTGTGTGGCATTTGCGGTTTTTTTTTTCTTTTTCGCATTTTCACCGTCGGATTTTTTTTTTTTTTATTTAATAATACGCCCGCATTAGGCACACATAATGCGATTACTCGAGTACAAGCCCCTCGAACTTCTCACCCGCTGGCTACACAGGGTATAGAGAACAGTTAACGGTCAGCTTTCTTGATGTTTTTTTTTTTTTTTGCTCGAAATCGAAACACGAGTCGACAAAAGGGGCAAATGAGAAAGAGGGACACGGTGCGGTGGAAGGACATTTATAGCCAAGGGACTTAAAAGAGGGGCGAACGTTGAAACTGACGGCCGGATACTGGCAAAGCAGTAAGCGCGCGGCATGGGAGAGGGTTTTTCTAAAAAATCGATGTCGATGTACACGGGCGTCCTACTGGGGATCCTTTGGCATCGTGTCCGTAAGGGCGAAGGGAGTCTACTGAGAAGAGGCATTGCTGGGCCAAAACGATACACACCTAGAAGGCAAGTTTGAACGGCCCGGGCCTCGGGGGGAAGGGCTATCCCCTATTATAATTTAACGCAGTCGGTGTCGTCGACAGTGAGACGCGCGGTGTACCAAGTGGTAAAAGCGTTGTTGGGCAGGCGGCGCGACTAGAACCCCATGCAAGTGGGGAATCGCTTCGTAATGCTCCCAGGCAGCGTCGTTCTAACCCTATAACGACGTGTACTGTGTGTATGTGTCTGTGTCTGTGTGCTTATTCCTTTTCTGTTTTTCGTCCCCGCTTATTCGCGCCGTGTTTCGCTTCTCAGGCAGCCGAGCGTTGCTTTTTTACGTGCTCGTCGGGAATATTTTTATTATTTTTAAACGCTTTTACGTCGTCGTCCTCGTCCTCGTCGTGTAACTTATGTAATTTTTTCTATTTTTTTTTTTTTTTTTCATCATAATTTTTCATTATCAATGGTTTTGCGATCCGACTAAAAGTGCGAAATACGAGCCGAAATGGAAAATGTTATAATTTTGAAAAATTTCAATTCGTTGTGTCGTCTGTGTCTAGTCAGCGGTGTTGAATTAATTAGTATATTCGGCGATTCTACTTTTGGCCTTCGTTACGGAGATGAGCCGTTATCTGTGAAAATAGCAGCGTGCACTTCGCTCGAGGTAATTATCGCCTGTAGTTTTAATTGATCTTGCATTCGCGCGACGTTCGTTATCTATTTTCGTCTACGCTCTCAAGTCTCTTATAACTACACAGTACTTTCATTGAGATTATATACTCATTTACCTGCTACATCTATTATGTAAACATTTGTCGGCGAGTTATGACATATATAGACTACGTGTGTACATGTCTTCATTGATGAAATATATGGGTTTTTAGTCTTCGTTATTAACGAAATAGAATTCGTTTTCGTTTTTTTTTTTTACTTGCATGTTTAAATTTGTGCACGTCAAGTTGTGCTGACTTTGGTCGTTCGCGTTGAAATCTCTTCATTTACTTCTACGAGTAAACTGATGTTCGTATTCGTATCGTCCTCGCTCATGATTATTTTTTCGCCGAAGTAACTTTTTCGATATTACCTGTAATCAAATGTAGATCCTTTTGGGTGTAGGTATTTCCAAAATTAAATATTCCTTTTTTAGAAAATAATCTTATAATTAATGTTTTAATACTAAGATGGACCTATTTCTCGAAGTGCTGCGAACTGAAGAGTATCCTTAGTGCCTAACGGAAACGTTTTTTCAATACATCTACAAAAGAAATACTCCAGTTTCTTCGATAGTCATATCTACTTGATTTTTATTTTCTTTTCCAGCTATTGTGTTAGATTTGTGCACATGACAACACAATAAAGGTAGGTCTGAAATTTTTGTTCTCTTGGTATTTTTTTTTTCTGCGAGTAAAAAAAGAAAAAAACAAAACATCCAGGTAGTACCTAAATGCTTACAATGAAACAGCTTCTAGGCAAGGCGTTTGAGAACCGATTTTTCCATTATTCTAGTGGTGTGTTAATAGAGTAGAATATGCATCTAAGTTTTTACCTGAAATCAAAAACCAAAATACCTACAATACTTTGTATATTCAATTGGTATAATTATTTTACTGTTTCATTCTTGTGCATTGGAAATTTGAGTTCTTATCCTTTAGAAATTAAAGTGAAAAATATTAGTACGTATTGTATTAACGTGTACTGCTCACTTAACTATGGAAAAAAACGTTAGCCGGCGTCTATGTTTCTACTTTTCGAGTGATTTATTCAACTTACGATTAAAATTACTCATATTAATGTTTACTGAACTGCAGTACACTTTTGTTTCATTGTGCTCGCTATTTTTTCTTTCACGCCGAAATTTCAACGATAAAATTAAATCGTGAATTTTAACTAGAGGATTGAAAATTGTGTACTTGTTACTTTCCATTTCCATACTCCATTTTTTATTTCTTATCAATCAACAACTTTGCGCGCTTACCGAAGTTGCCAAGTTTCATTTGTTTACATGAAGTACGTCATTATGCCGCAAAATTGAAAAATTGATGACTGGAAAGTGGAAATTAATACTGATAAATCTGTGATTTTGATAATATCCTTTGAAATAATATTAAAATTATTAACCAAATTATATCTGAGTACCGTCTTAAGATTGCAAGTTTTCACTTTTTGTTTATTTCCTTTTTCGCTTTCCATCTAAGAAAATTGAAATATTTTGATAGGATTGGCAACTTTATTAATTATGTTGATTGCATGTTGCAGCTGATTGGTTAATTTTCTCAAATAATCAGGGATGCACAAAACAACGATGCTTAAAAAGTTTACATAATATTATAATTGTTTTACATAATTTTTTTGGTTTCGTCGAATGTAGATTTATGGGTAAACAAAAAAACAAAACTTTTTTCAGTGAAATTACAGTAGATTTATATCTTGATAAGTACAGGTAGTAAGTAGATAAATATACATTCACGATGGTGTGTTCGGAATAAATATTAAAGAAATACTACTGATAAAAAGATATGTCATTAAAATAAGCAGTAGTGTACCTATTATCATTTAATACGTATATAAATGATGCTAATCAATTGATATATGTACATTGGGTTACACTACTTATTTAATCTCAAAACCCTGTTCCTCTCATATCATACCATTTATACACATACGTTTATAATAATTTTTTAATTAATCGAAAGCTTTTCGATACAATTTCTAAAACTATTATTTTAATAAGGCTGACGTTCACTTTGCATTTTTTTTTTTTTTTTTTAATAGCACACTGCGATATAATGCCGTATGATATTGGTCTGTTGTCGCTTCTTTTTGGGTTAATACTAGGAAAATTAATTTTTTATTTTTTTTTACTTTACATGTGATATCGCATGCGCGATTTTTTCATATCCGTAAATTATCCTGTTTTGACCTAATTTTTGTACACTTGTGAGACATCAAGCGCCGCCGCATCATTTCCAAATCTATTATAAAGTGTATAACATAAATTTGAAAGCTGCTCAAAAGGAATTTTTTCGAAGTAATTATACTGCTGTCAATTGACGAAAGTCGACCTTTGCGGTAATGCTGCGTCATGCATTTTTAATTTCAAAACTCGTTGGTTACCGAAATTACCCATACCAAATGTTGCTTGAAAACTGTTGTGTACTCTTCTTACATATATTTTCCAACCTAATTATTCGATTGTTTAGTTTTGAAAAATGTGAAAAAATTATATAACGTCGCGCAGTTCGTAATTCAAGGTTATAACATTAGTGCCATAACCGTACGCAAACTACAGCAGACATACATGCAACATATGCTTACCGTTTATCATTTTGATAATTTAATCCTATATTTATACCATGATGAGTACATATTTCCATTTATATCAATAAATATATTCGGAATAAAAAGTGTGAAAGCGATAAATATGCGGAGTACGTGGCGAAATATCGGCTGTATTAATTATTCACCGTTGCGTGTAAATGTACTACATAGGCCCGACTGATGGGTTTATATATGTGAATTTTAACATTATAGTGAAGGGTCAAATTTCTTTCAATCGAATAGCTTTCATAAAAAGTTCACGTTTTTTTGGTTTCATTTTTATTTTAGAGAAAAAATCTTTCTAGTACGTAGGTACTGTTACGGAAAATTACCCGGTTGCCGTTTGATTGTGGGTTAATTTTACGTTACGTGTTGATGGTATTGGTAGACATATTATGGCGGATGGTTAATAAATGATGCAGATGGCATGACACTTACATACGTTTACGTTATTGACCTAAACAAATCTAACATAGTATAAGGTTACTTATGTGTATACGAGCGCTTCCCAAAAACTAGACCAAGGTTAACTTTGACATGTGATGTTTGTCGAAACGTGTACGTGCATATGCTGATATGCTATCTGATTTGAAATTATCGAAATACTTACATATGTACCTACCTACTGATTCCTGTGATGTTAGGCTGTTGGTATGTGCGTTGTTGCAATGAATAGGTACCTAGATCTCCCTATCTGCTAAGTAGAAGCACGATGAAAATTTTCGATTGGTGTTTTTGCGCTTCGACAACATTACTCGTTGTTTTCCAATACATACGCGTACATACGTTTCACGATTGATATCATCGAGTTTACATTGAAACAATGGTATCTGTGTGCGGTTTATTTGCACGTTTTTGGTTTTTGAATGGTAAAGCATTAAATTTGAATTATTACCGACCCCCATCACATACTTAGCTTTACCATGGACTAAAATTGGTTTCTGTTGACCATACGTGTTTTTTGAACTTTAGTAGATTATTAAGTGTTAATGGCTTTAACCAAAACCGCATTTTGGGCGAGATCTCACGTTCGTCGTGTGTGAAGTTTAATCAGAGCCAGTAATGTGTAGCGTATTAGTAGATACGTTTGTACTATTGTCTAACACGTATTTGCATGATATGTTTTATAGATTTTCGAAAATGACGAATTACCGAATTTTATTTGCAAAACATGTTCCATGAAAATAGTTCGGGCTTTCGAATTTCGTCAACAAGCTAAACGATCGGATGAAATTTTACGTCGATATGTACAAGATAAGGTTTGTGCGTGACACGATATTTTCTTTATGCAAAATCTACACGTTTGCTGAATTTAAATTCATAATATTCATCTGGTGTTTTTTAGGAATATAAACAAAAACAAGAAAACGCCGAAAAACAATTACAACAGGTGTTACTTAGTAATAAAAATGGAGATTTATCGAATCAAGTATGTTTTTATATTTTAACGTGTCATTTATTTTTATTTCAATTCGAACGTTGTGTGAATACCTACTTTTATTGATATCTTTAGAAATCATACGCTGATTTTACTCTTGAATATCAATCTATTCACTTCTTCATTTAGAAATATTCCTTATCAATGAAATAGAAAATAATTACATTAAAAAATTAATCCTTTAGTACTCTTTCTTTAACGCATCCCTTTCTAATACAATGAGAACCACCTCAAACGGTTTTCATTGATTCAGCAAAGAAAAAGCGATTGTTTTGGTTTCGTTTGCACCATTTTTTCGCCTGCAAAATATTTGTATACTACTCATTACACGCCTTAGTATAAACAATCGTGAGCTAAACTGGCAACTTTTTTATCAGTATAATTTTTTAGTTTGCGAATGATTTCGATGTATATTTGCGGTTTAATAGGTTGTTGCTGAGGAACTCGAAGTAGAACCTTTAACTTATTGCGTTAAAGTTGAACCAGACGAAGATGAGGATGAAAATTCCAATTTTATGGGTAGCGAAGAGTGCAGTGAGGAGGGTAACGCGGAGCAAACCATAGTTGCCGATGTGGATCCACCAACAAACATGGAAGATGATGATTCAGAGGAGGATCAAGATGAAATGCAGAATCAGCAAATGCTGGGTCAAGAATTCGAACCAGTGTGGATGAATAATGGAAACGACGAAAATGAAAATAGTGAAAATTCTAGTCAATGGATATGCCAATATTGTAATTCCACTTTTCCAAATGAAGAAAAATTTAATCGGCATGCTTTGATTCATACTTCGGTAATTTTCCCAATTTTTACACTTTCAAGCAAATTAATGATCTAAGGAATTTTAAAAATAATTTCATAATTTCCATGTGTATTTCATAGGAACCTCCTTTTCCTTGCGATTACTGCGAAGAAAGTTTCGAACTGAGAACGGATTTGAAAGCTCATTGGCGGGTGCACAGTGACGGAAACCCACATATTTGTCAAATGTGTGGAAAATCATTTCCAGATCGTATGTCGTACTTGAAACATTCAGATTTACACGATCAAGTTAAACCATTCCGATGTCCCGTTTGTCAAAAATCATTTTGTTACGGATCTGATTTACGAAAACACGCTATAACTCATACAGGTACGAGTAGGCCTACCAGTGAACATACGGTCTTTATTTAAGTTTAAATTGAAACGATTCTTTCAATAAATTAATTTTCTTGCATAGGAGTACGTCCATACGTATGCTCAGTGTGCGGAAATTCGTTCACTAGAAGTACTAGTTTAAATAAACATTTGCGAATGCACAACGGAAACAGGCCATTTTCATGCTCTGCTTGCCCGAAAATATTTGGATCTAGGGGTGACTTGAAAAGGCACCAAATAATTCATAGTGGGATTAAACCGTGGATATGTACCGTATGCTCGGTGCCTTTTAACAGAAAAGATAAATTAGTCAGACACGAGAAACTTCATTCCGGCGAGCCGAGACCATTCCAATGTTACGAATGTCCTACGTCGTTCAGTCGCAAAGAAGATTTAACGAAACATATTCAATTTCATCATTATAAACCGGTAATAGAACTTCGCATTTGTAGTACTTCTCTCTAAAGCTCAACTGTTTACTCTTGAACGAATCCTATTCGAATGATTAATTTTTTTTTGCAGCCTCCGAACATGGAAACCTCCGCATCCAACAATACTGAAGAAGAAGCCATAGAAAATAGTACATTGGACCAAATAAGCGTAAGTATATCGATCTCGCTCTTGTCTTTCTCATTTTCTATTTCACTATTTTTTGAACTACATACTCGTTAATATTGTAGAAATCAGACTTAGAACGAGGTAATCGAACATTCAGAGCCTTAATTCGAGAAGCTTTTAGTGGTACACAAACAAATGGTTGGAATCCGACTCTAACAGCTGTAAATATAACAAATGTTGTGGAACCTAAACAAGAAAATGTTTTCAAATGCGACATTTGTCATAAAAAATTCTCACAAAAACACTCGTTAGATTCCCATAAAAAAATCCACACTGCAGTCAAGCCATATGGTTGTTCGATGTGTGAAAAATCATTTTACAGGAGAAGAGAATTGACGAGACATGAAGCGGTTCATACTGGTTATAAACCATTTTCATGCGGCGTCTGTGGAAAATGTTTTTCTCGTACTGATAAGTTGAATCGACACGTGCAAACACATCAGTATAAAAGTGTATTTCGTAATCACAAATGCGAAGCGTGCTCATTAAATTTCCGTACAGAACAGGAATTATTAAAACATAAACCCTTGTGTAAACCTGAGATCAAAGATAGCGAATTTTATCCCGAAGTTATTGTTGATTCTGGTGAAAATACCGCACAAATCGAAAATAAACCCATTGATATCAACAACTTTAAAATAACTAGGAAAAATAAAGAATTCGATTCCAGAGAAACATTAACCAAGTTGAATAAGAATCCTGAAATTTTATTATTGCCGATAATGTAACATCTTGATTTATATGTTACATCCACTCGTTATCATCAACAATGAACGAACTGAAAAATCCTTTTTTTTCATGACGATCTATTTTCTCTTTATCCATTGTAATATGCTAGTCTCGTAAATAGTCAATTTACTCTTATTATTATTACTTATAAAAATACGTGGGACCAGAAATAACGAAAACAAAGAACGTATCGATATGACTTATCATTTTATTTTATTTGGTTACTTTCACTATTGATCTGTTGAATTGAATTCACACTTACAGAGTAAAAATTTTGGTAATTTGTATTCCTCCTGGTGAGAGAAAGTTTTATTTTGGAATGTTACCATGTGTGAATTGAAACGTTATACATATGTTAATTTTCTTACGAAAAAAATGATTTCACGATTAATCAAGGATTAGTACAATACTGAAGAATTTTAAAACTTTGTTTATTTCTTTTTTGATTTCAATTTTCTGCAAAGAATTTCAATTGATGAATCAAACTGCTGTATTATAAAAGCCATTCAAACTGTAATTAATTCTTGAGTTGAAATATATTATGAATCTATACCAATATCCATTAGTATTTTTATTTTTATTTAGAAGTTTAGAAATTCTAGCTGAAGAGGTGAGAAATTTATTTATGCAGGATTACAGCTAATATCAGTACCTCAATATATTTAGGTAGATGAAGGTAGGTATCTTTGAAAAATGAACAGGGCCGTAGCAACCTCAAATTAATGGGAGGAGAACTACTTCAAAAATACCAACCTGAGTAGATATAAAATTTACTAATTAAATCGATATGTAAAAAGAAAAAAAAACATAAAATTTAGTGTTAGCGTAATACAGTTGCTAAAATTTTGAAAAAAAACTCTGAAAATAAAAAACCTGACCATTTTTTGTTTTTGACAGATTTGACACTGTGTCTAAAAAATACTGTCCAATAATTTATAGCCAAAAATTGATATTCATGAGAACAGAACATGATAATTTATATAGTTCACTTGTAATCTTCTGAAAATTGTTGAATAGTGTGAAATAGCTAGTGACCCATTTTCAACATATATGAAATAAAAAGGTATGTAATTTTCCGTGAAGAGCGAAAAAATTTTGAAATTACGACTCATTATGGTTGAAAAAGTTTAGTTTCTCTTCTCACATCGAATCAGAAAACTTAAAATTACCATGATACCAACTGCAACTCGATAGGAGAGACACCTACCTTACATTACTCCTACATGTTGTGGTTCTAAAAATGAATCATTTTCTCGTTTACTTGCTATCATTAACAAGCCTTGAGTAGCAATATTTAAATTGTTACTATACATCCACATTCATGATTGCAGCGAGAGTGTACTATCCTAGATTAACCATTAATCTATGGTACTACATAGTAAATAAAGCAATAGATTAGTAATTGGATCTTTTTTTGAAATATTTTGAATAACCCGTAGATATTGAATCATGCAAACTTCACTCCTAGCCCAATTTCATTTTCATCGACAGTTCAATATTTCATTTTTACTCCAAAAGCTTTCTCGCTTTTCTTCAATTTAACAAATAAAAATAAACTGCCAACTAGTTTTTCTGATTTTAAACTTTATAAACTGACAACACTGATTTGTTACAAAATATTACGTTGAAAAGTTACACTGTTAAAATGTATTAACCAATGGGAAACCAATTCCAAATCATAGATTAATTCTCCCTTTTCCCCACTCAAATATTTCGTAATAAAACTTGTGAAACGCACGTTGTTCCCTACATCGCATTGCGTGCTTCATGTGACGATAAGAGAAAGAGGTGATAAACAATAGAGAACTAGTTTGAACTGAGAGTACTGTTCTTATAAATGGTTTCGATTCTGGAGTTGACTAAAAAAAATCAACTGATTGTTTTTGTTTAATAATTATCAAGAGTTGAGCGTTCTGCTTGCATTCTTATGGATTTTATGTGGTTGTGTTCATTGTAATTCATGTATTTAAACGAAGTACTTAATTGAAAAGTAATTTTCATAATGACAACGAAAGAAGATACAAGGTTTGTATGCGTAATATCGTGTAAGTCAACATTTCTTATATTTGAATAATCCACCACATTTGAATTTTATTACGATCACAGCGTTATCAATGACGAGGAATATTATTCAGTTGAAAGAATTCTTGGAAAACGTATTCGTAAAGGCATTGTGTATTACTTGATCAAGTGGGAGGGCTATGATGAAAGTCAAAGTACATGGGAACCCATGGAAAATTGTGAATGTGCAATTTCTTCAATTTTGGAATATGAGGAAGAACAGTCGGTAAAAAGCTGCTCGGAAGATCAAATTGAAGTCGTTGGAGCAGAACCGGGGGCGAAAGGAAACATTGATGTGTTCGTAAAAACCAAAGTTTCTGACAGAGTATTCAAATTTAATTCCAAAGAAGTTGCTGACCGATGGATAAATTCCTACCTTGATTTTTTAGAAGAGTATGTAAAGTTCAAGAGAAGCAGATGAAGTATCATTAATCAATATTAATTTTCAGTTTGGAGAGTTAACTGAGTAAAATATTTCTGTTTTAATTATATTATATGTTTTTGTGAGGTTCATGTTGCATTAAATCCTTTGAATAATAACTTATAAATACGGATATTATAAGATACGGCTCTGTTCAATGCTCATTCGCAGTTCAAACATGCAATATTTTCTTATTTTTTTACATAATAATGTATGATCTGGAATACCAAAACTATGTTTTTATTATCGCCATCGATTAATAATAAGATGTACGATTTTCAACCAAGTAATTGTGAAAGATTCTTCTGAATTATTCCGTAAGTATTTCTTGAAAACAAAAAACAATTACTGTTGCCGGATAAATGTTAATGTAATGCATATGTAAGTGTAAAAGGATAAATAAAAATCAATTGTTGGAAATATATATTTTGAGGAATGAATTCATTTCAGCAGCATTGATACAATTGTATAATGAAGCTGTAATTATTCTTTTTAAAATGTTATAAAAAAATTACACAATTGTTATCACACAAACAATCCATTTCTTACCTCAATTTGTATTACTTTTCAATGAACATTTGGTCATCAAAAATTTAATAGAAACATGGGTTGGCAATACTGATTTCAACAAACAAACGACAATTCAAATGCATCTAACTAAGTCAAACTTCAAAGATTTTCAGAAAAAGTGTCGTGAATTGAGTCATCAACAATCCGGCAAATACCTTTGATGCTACAGATTCATGTTTTTTTTTGTTGAAGTTTGAAATATTCGTGTCGTAACTGTAAGTGTGATTTTGTTTGGTGAAGGTAACCTAATATTATCTAATTGTAAAGGAACGTCAAATTGTTGTTGTAGACAAATCTGTCTCTGCATTAAGTAAGTAGACGAAAGCAACCGAACATGAATTAATTGATGCTGAAAATTTTTATGATTCTCATGTGTACAATACTTTTTTTTTGATAATCAATCTAAAATTTGATTGCGGTGAATCTATCAATGATATCAGTCATATTGGTTGTCAATAGAACTTTTCGCATTGCTCAGCATAAATTACCCCATTCTAGAATTTGCCGAGTGTTATATGCCTTCGTATTAGAAACAAAATCATCGCGATAAGAAAATATCGAAATGAGGTACATATGTTTAATTTTTACAGTTCATGAAATTATTTTATTTTTGAATGAGGTTGTAATAATTGTAAACAATTATTCTACAGTGATTTTGAACAAGTATACAGTGAGGAATTCCCAATTGAACGTATTGTGGAAAAACGTATACAAAAAGGAAGAGTGTATTATAAATTGAAATGGACAGGCTATGAAGAGGAAGATAATTCATGGGAACCTGAAGAAAACTTAATGAACGCAAAAAAGCTAATTATAAAATACAATTCATCATTGAATCAAATTCACAAGCGGTTAAGTAAGAAACAAAATAATCAACACAAGAAAACGAAGATTGATAACAACGGGTCTAGACTCAATTCTATCAATAAAACATTGTCTAACAGTAACAGCAGCCGTCAAAATAGATCAAAGAGATCGAGACAACGAGAAGCTCCCACCAGAGCTATCGAGTCCCAAGAAAAGACCTTTTCAAGAATTCAAACGATCCAATCTGAAATAGTCGATTCAGATAAACAGATTGATAAACAAGTTACAATGATCTTAAAATTAAAAAAAAATGGTAACACTTGGACCTGTGATACCAAACAAGTAATTAACCGGTAACACTACCTCTTAATTTCATACATTTCCAACAAACTCTTTCAGAAGTAATGTTTGGTTTTTGTCAAGTTTATTGTTTTTATCTTGAATTTTGTCTTTGCGTTTGTTTATAAGTATTATTTTTTAGAAGTTTTTTTTTGAATGAATTTGACTTTTTGTTTGTAGTGGTAAAATTATTACTTTTTAACGTGTGATTGCCGCCATTATTTGTTGGCCTAATTTTGCCTTATTTTTATATTACTAAGCGTTCCCATTCAATGTGAAATGTTGAAAGATGTGGAATACGAGTGTAGGTAAAATATGTTCGTTCTTATTCCTGATAAATCTTCGTTTTTGAAACATGGCTTCAATCTTATACCCTCAACTACTGTTATACATTATGATTTTCGTGTTCGTACCTAGCCTATGTTGAAATCCTTTTTACGATGAGAGAAATTTTGGTTATTTTATCTTGACTAATAAATTTCTTCGTAAATATTGCTGTGGTCTTATCTTACTTTTATCTTATCTTTCCACAAAGGCGATGAATTATATGGATTCTGGACGGAAGTCGATCAGATTTAGATTATTTTAAAAATAGCTCATCACATTTTTTTTTTTTTTATAGTACTCTTACTAATTTTTTCTGACAGCAATTTCTAAATGTATTTTGCCATACTTAGTTATTTGTCAGAGTAACTAAATCGACTGAAATTTTTAATATACTGCAAGTGCGTATTTGTAGGTAATTAATTTGAAGCAATACGACGCACAGGGTTAGGTAAATGTTGCTTACGTGTACCTAATATAATAAGTTATTGCGCATTGTGCAAAATTAAACATTTTCAAAAAATAATTAAAAACAATTTATTATGAAATAGAGTTGAGAGTACACTGCTACACTCGACTATAAGGAACACGTCTACTTATTATCTATGTAAAAATCAATTACAAAATAATAATGTACAATTGTTAATCAATATATCTACTTAATTCTTATCAACATTTAGATGTTTAATGGTAAATACAAACGTAAGTTCGCTAAAACAAGAAAATGTTTTCTATTACAAAAGAATTTGCAAAATTTATTACTTTTTACTTACAAAGGCACACGGTTGCAGGACCGGTGTTCTGAAAAAAATTAAATAATAAAAATACGTATCGAAATTATCTTTAACAACTTATTTATGACTATAAAAGTATGATTATCATCAATAAATAAATAAATATACTCATTCATTAATCTACTTTTCAATTATAGTTGGAAAATGAATTTCACAAACAGAAAACACAAATTGGTACGAAATGACGTAGACAGTTACCCAAATCTCATTGGCCAATTGAATTTCTATATTCTTCAATTGACGGCTTCAGTTCATTCATCAACTGTTTATGTTTTTCCGACATAAGAGTATATGTTCTGGTAATCAAGTCGTCCAAATTTTCATGGGTCAATCCTTCAGTGGATATAGGATCCATAATTTCAATAATAATTTTACCTAATGAAAATTCAAATAAGTAATTAAGTTATAGATTCACAGAAATATGAACTTGATTTTCATGAAATTGTGTAAAACAACATTATGAACATACCAGAATCAAATCTTTTATTTTTGATATCGACGAAGTAAAATGGTGAAAATATAATCGGTTGTAAAGGAACTTGATTGTTGATTGCGATGATGAAAGCACCTTTTTTGAAAGGAAGTAAAGTTTCTGGATGTTTATTTCTCGTACCTTCTACAAATACCCATAGTTTTTCCTATAAAAATAAAATCACATTACAGAAGAGATACAAACAAAGAATTCGTTAGTATTTTCTACATTGTATTCTTTATTCTTAACACCGAGTAACGAATAACGTAGATACCTACATTATTTTTGAAAAGTTTTTGGGCTGCATCATTGAAACATTGTTTAGTTTTTTCTGATCCGCTTTGCCTTTTGATGAAAACAATGCCTGCAAGCCACATGGCCAAACCTAATGGCCATAACCAGAAGAAAAAGTTCCTAGCTATTATTCCGCATCGTAAAGAGTATGACTTCCATAAAAGTAACATTCCTGTAAATTTAAAAAAAAAAACTGTAAATTCTAACGACAGTACTGATGTTTCTACGCGTACTATGTTCATATACAGGTAAATGAATATTTATAGTTATTAAGAAATATGTACTGCAACGAATGGTATTGTAACGACTACGAACTAAAATTTGTGATTGATAATTGCATAAGACTTATCTGTTCAACTTTTAAAATTTTTCAACTTCGGAAGTTGAGATAACCTTGACACATGTGAATTCATGTAAAGAATCATAAAATCATTTCACAAATATCCTATACGCACCCAACGTAATTACAAATCAGAAATATAATTCATAACCGAAAACATGATTTTCCAAAATTTAAACAAAATTACCTATTCTATAAAAAAAGTTTATCTAAAAACAATTCATACTGAATTTAAAAACTTAATTTTAGATAATTATGCAATTACATACCATATGGTACTTTAGGCAATAGCGAAGAATAAATATAAAATAAGCACGTTATTTAATTGCCAACGAGTTTTTTATTCAATAATTTCAGGCTTGAAGTTTCAAACACTCATTAAGAAACGTTAAATTTTCTAAAGGTGTAATGCTACGATGTGTCGATACAAAGACAAAGGTATTAGACAAATGTTGACAACAACAACTAAAAAACACGTGATTATGACGTCAAAATGTTCAGATAACCACGTAATGCATATTTTGTTATCGAGACTACAAACATTAATTCATTACTTCTTTTTTGAAATTAAAAACTTCCATGTAGATTACATTTCGAAACAATACGCGCATTTACATATAAGATCCTCTACCAAACGAAGTACTGAAACAATAATAACTCATAATCCTGCATGTAATAAGTAATGGTAATAAGTGTTCCTGTTTTTCAACGTACCAACGATATCGTACATGGTTTGATGATTTGCAATCAGAACGGAACTTCCATCATTATTGGCCATTTTTTCGGAGCCCCTAATCTCCCACTTTATACCCAGTATTTTTGAAACAGGTTTCATTAAATAAGCAAAAATCCTAGACAGAAAAATACAAAATAGGATATAAAATTTAAAAAATATCTGCGAATTCTAAATATTTATCATAAGTGAATTACCAACTTACCACATTGATTTGCAGTCAACCGGATGTTTGAGACATAGAGGTAATCCTAAGGTACAAATTACACCTAAATATACAAAGAAAAACATATATTTCCCATAACATTTCACTATTCGTCTCCATTTTGGATTTA
>FIZR01019534.1:0-25103 GCA_900060175.1 Ferrisia virgata | reverse complement strand
ATCAAAACTAGTCGGTACTTGACTTACATGAGAGTAAAGTCACATCCAAGGGAGGCAACCTTTGAGGTATGGCTATAATAGAAATTTTTTTCAAAAATAAATTTGAAGCATACTTTTTTGCGGAATGAATCAATTTTAGCATGTAATAAAATTTGACATTTAGATTCGATGCATTAGAGCACTGTTTTTTGACACTCTATTCCTAATATTTCAGAAAAATTTTCCCTTCCCTTCACTTGGGCGCTATTCTATCTTTTATTTATGAAAGAAATTCGTTGAAAATTCTTCTCAAGTGATAATTTTATTGTAGTATGACGTTTTCGTCCCTTATTTTTTTCAAATGGTGATAAAGAATGTTTTGCCTCTGGTGGCAAAATATGCAAAACCGTCACTGGTTGAAATTGGAAAAACAGTAAAATTCTAGATTAGTTCAATGATGGCGAGATGTATTTATGATTTGACTGCAGCTCTGAATTTGCCAAAATTTGTTCAGATTTTGTCGCAAATGCGATATAAACGTATTAAAATTTCAATAAATAGGCATGAAAAAATTTTAGTTAAAAAAAATTATTACTAAAAATGTACGTTTGTACGTACTAAATAATTTTTTTTAGTTATGAAACTTGCTTTTTTGCAATGTTTTGGAAAAATTTAGTGCTTAGGCTACTCATAAAATTTTGAGAAATCAGTTAGAAAATTTTGAAAGTTGGTAAAGTTGGTAAAATTAGTTGATAAATTTGAAGCTCATCCCCAGAGCACATCGCTTCGAAAGGCTACTGATTGGCACAATCGATTTCGAGTTATTGTTGGCAAACATCGTTCAGATTTACATGCGACGTTAAACAAAATAAAGGAAGAACATTCAAAATGGACCGAAACTGAAATGGATTTAATTGCAACAAAGAATTCAGACCATAACGCTAGGCTATAACTTCCTTTGAGCATTAGTTCACAATATTGTTCTGTAATAAAGTACACAATATTTTTTAATTTTTTTTTTTCATTCGGGAAATAATTTTTTGGGATTTCTTTTACTCGGGAAATCAGTCATTGGGGAAGTTGCGTTTGGGAAAATGATCGGGAACTAGTGCTACACATGGACAGTATTGAAGTACGTCTGTAAAATGTGGACTATAAGCGCAGATAATGAAAGAAAACTTCATGCTTTCGGGATGTGGTGCTATAGAAGATTATTGAAAACACCAAGGGCTGACTTTGTAAGTAATGCAACAACAGTACTAGTAAGAGTAAAAGAGGGAAATAAAGTACTAGCGGAGGATATAAAGCATCGTAAACTGAAGTACATCGTTCATAAGGTACAGGAAAATAGTGTGTTCAAGGCCGAATACAAGGGACACCAATCAGAGGACGAAGAAGATCGGAACTTGTTACTACAAATTCACCATCCAATTCCCCGTGTAAAAATCTACACGAAACGATTCAGTATGCTGAGAATCGAAGAATTTTAGTACATGTATGCTATCTCTTGCCACAAGAGACACGATTCCATGACAACGACGACGAACTTATATGAGTTGGGAAATTGACAATATCTCCATTTTTTGCAATTTGATATGAAAAACTGAACTTTTACAGCCATTGTGACTTCTAATTTCAAAATTTTATATTATTTAAAAATAGACCACTATTTTGCACTACTCAACATTTTCCAGAATATTACAAATGAACCGAGTAAATTGTATTTTGTTCTTATCAATTTTAGTTATAAATTATGGGATAGTATTTTTTTTTTTGGAAACAGTGTAAAATCTAACGAAAATGGAAAATTTCCAGGTTTTTGATTTTTGATGCTTTCTCATTGGCATCTTTGTAAAACATCGCTGTTTTTTTTTTTGCTTACCTATTTAGTCAGGTCTTAGACCATGTATTATGTAGACCGTTAGTTGAAATACAAGTCTGTTATGCAATACGCTTCCAAAGCAGTTGAAAGAAATTTTGGACTCATAGGTAAGCTACATATGATCCTCTGTGACTTTTTTCCAACAGAGAAAATTCGTTCTTATTTTATTCGTCACCCAACATACTAGAATAATTCAATTTTTCTCTCCGGTTTTTTGCTATCAAACCCTTGAAAACACTTCGGGGTCGGGGGCAATATGTACAAGTTGCACACCCTCTCTCAATGACCCCGTACGCTCCAATCGTAAGTTTTGTGACTTTCAGTTCTGTGGCTTAATTTTAAATGTAACTTTTTGATCTGTGATATGGTAGCTCTACGTAAAGTCATAATTAAGAGTTCGTAATATGGAATTTGATACGAAAGAGGGAAAACCATAGACTATGAAATTTTTCTATCGTCGGAAGATAGTTCTCAATTTGTGCACACTGCCACATTCTAAAATCTAAAAAAAATCAAACAACGATGATTCTCAACAGTGTAAAAATATTTTTTAATCCGTTAAAATCTCTATTTGCTGTTAAAATCGCTCTTCGCGATATTAAGATGCAGAGAGCACTTTGAAATACTTACATAATGGTAACACTGATAATCTGGCGCCGATTTAAAATAGCGCCGATTACCACGAGGTTTGCCGGGTGTAATTTTCAGTAGTATGTTTTGTAGTATCGATGGTTTGCGTGTTCTCTTTTCCGGTATCATTCGCGTATTTAAATTTTTTTTCCAAAAATGTGATTAAAAAATTTTCCATCCGTTTGTTAATTGATATCATCGCACGATAATTTGTTTTACAGTTCGGGTTAATTTATTGTGAATAATTTCGTAAGAAAATTAATTTTATGCAATTTTTTCCTCTCTTTTTTTTCTCAGTTCGTAAAAAGTTATTGTTTCGCGATATGATAAATTCATCGATAGTGTGTGATTGTTTTAAAATCGACTGATACATATACATCAGGTGGGCATTATATTACGTTACAAATTAATTTTCGTCTTTTTTCTGTTTAACATGAAATTTTCTCTTCAATATTATTACTATTTCTTTCTCTTTTTTTATTTTTTTATTTTTAGACGAAAATGTAAAATTGTAAAATTGAAAAAGATTCATCAAAGCCAATAACTTTAAACGCCCTCAAAGGGAAGTTTCAAGTTATACCGCAATAATTAAAAACTTGCAGCTTTTAGAGCCTTTGAGAAGGTGAAAAGCAGCAAACTTTATCGGCGTATTCAAAAGTTTACTCGTTGAATTTTCGTCGGCTTCGTTCCTTCGTTATGCGGCGTCGAGCAGTTGAAAAAAGATATATAAAAATTAAACTCGCGTAAATAACTCGGGAATAAAGGGGGTAGTTTTATTTTTAAATCGTGCATCGTGTGGAAGATTCATCTTCTTGTATTTGTCAACACGTTGCGCTCGTATATTTTAATGACGATAGGTAAGATACAAAAGATACCGAACGAGTAACTAAATATTATTTTCGTCATCTACCGTTTCGGTTCGTTTTCATATACATATTATATAGGTACTCGTTGCAGGAAGAGGAATTAAAATTTTTTTGCGTTAATTTACTATAATTTTCACCGATTATAGAATATCATTATCGATATAATGGGTTTAATTCGTTTTAACGATCTTTTCAATAGTTAAAATGTTGACGAGTTAATTTCAACCGCGTAATCCCAGCTTAATGTATTTATCAATGATATTAGATATTTGAATGCTTTCCGCATGCAAAAAATATTACCTACTTTGAAAAGTTAATCCGGTATAGACTACGATTAATTAAACTGTGCTCTCGAATATAGACGAGTAGACGTAGAATAAATATCGAATTTAAAAAGGTACTTTTGCATCGTCGTAGACGATACTTTACGATGCGATTTATTCGAACCAAATGCCGATGGTATGAATTAACGTAAGATCTTTAAGGGGTTTTAAACACGTCTGAAAGCTTAGATTTCTTAAAGGAAGCAAGCTAAGGTGTTATGTCGACCCTCTCTTTTTTCAACTGGTGCTATTTTTAATAAATCTATTTGTCTGCGTCTGGAATTTACTTAATCCTCGGTACAACGGTTACGAGGTTAAAAACGTCTCCATAATCAGCTGGTTTTCTTTTTCATCTCGAATACTCGTTTATTATACGCGTTCAGAATTTACATACGTAAAATAATTATACCAAAGTTACCCACTAGGGCGTTTTAATGTTGTTTTTTTTTTTCGAAAGTTGAAGGAGGTGATGGAAAAAAGTTGCGAAATGAGGTCAAAGAAATGTGGTAAAATTTTGGGGTGTCCAACTTGACCCTTAGCCAACCCCTCGTTAGAGTTAAAATTTCAAAATTTACATAAAAATTTTCTTTTCTTTTTTTTTTGGCATTAACGTGTCATTGCGGACGACATGAAACCCAAAAAAATTTTCGCAATTTTTTTTTGCTTTTCGGCGATTTTTAAATCATGTTTAAAAATACAGGGTATTTACGAGGGTGTTTTAATTTTAGTATTTTTTTCGAAATTCGGGTGGGGGGTAGTTGCAAGATGATGTTAAATGAACGTGGTGAAAATGGGGGGGGGGTCTCCAACGTAACCCTTTCAGTTTAAAATTTCAAAATTTTCGTAAAAAATCAAAAAAAAGTATTTTTTTGATTTTTCTGGCCCCAACGTGTTATGGTAGACCACATGAGACTAAAAAAAAATTTGAAGCAATTTTTTTTGGCTTTTCAGGGGTTCAAAAATTCTGTTCAATAATGGAAAAAATCAATTAATGAAAATTTTTTCAGGGTAATGAAGTAAAAATATTAAATTTTATCATTTTTGTAACATAATAAATTAAAGTTTTTTTTCTTGTTTTTTTGCTTTAAAAAAATCGAAATATTTGATTTTTTTCGTTTTTAAATACCGTTTTAAAATCCTTAAAAAACGAAAAAAATTCCGAAAAGTTTTTTTTAGTCTCGTGTGATCTACTATAACACGTTAGGCCCAAAAAATCAAAAAAATCTTTTTTAATTTTTCATGTAAATTAAAAAATTTTAAATCAGGAAGGGGGAAGGAGAGGATTAAGTTAAAAATCTCAAATTTCTGTCACGTTGATTTGACGTCATTTCGCAACATTTTTTCACTACCTACTCCAACTTAAAAAAAAAAAAAAACCTAAAATTGAAATTGTCTGCTGTCCATAAGGTCGCCAAAGTTGTGAAAAATTTACCATTATCATCAAAACTCACCGAAAAGTCACTAAAAATCGTCCTAACTTTCAATTTTAAAAACTTTTATTGATAAATTTTATTAATTATTTTCGATTTTTTGTATTATTGATTAAATACTTCCTACTTAGATACTACGAATGTTTAATTCGTTGAATTAAGTGAAGTTTTCAATTTTTTTCGTATTTCTTTGGAGTACTTCCTACATGGAACTATTAAAAGTTGGCCATTTCAAAACTCTTTCAAAAAAAATGTTGATTAGAAAATCCGATTTAAAAAACGTGACAGGAGAGGAGGGGGTGGCACTGAAAACAAAAAAATCACAAAAAAAGGTCGCGAAAAGTCGCCATTTTTGTTAGACCCCATGGAATGGGAAAAATATAAAATTTTGAATTTTTTTGGGGTAAAAATACAAAAAAAATACGTTTATTTATTACGTCATCAGAAATGATGAGATTAAAGATTTTGATTTCATTATCTTGAAAAAATTCAAAATAAATCATTTTTTCTATTTTTGAGCAGAATTTTAAAACTCCTAAGAAGCAAAAAAAATGGCAAAACTTTTTTTTTTTGACTTTATATGTTCCGCTATAACACTTTTTTTGTTTTTTTTTGAAGATTTTGAAATTTTAAACCAAAAGAGGGAGAGAGATGTGAACAAACTCGAACTAAAGGAGGCTGGGGAGCTGTAGTCCTGAGCTCCCGTCAGGGACCGTATTCGGTATTTGGTACTAATTTTTTTAACAGTTCAATGTTTTAGTCTGAGAAGAAAAGTGTTGTGCATGAAAATATAAGAAAAATTTCTCGCTGGTTTTGCTTGGGCAGTCGGTAGTACCTCATTTTTTTTCTTTTTTTGTGTTACATTTCTGAAAACTTTAATCAAATCAGTGAGAGTGAATTTGAAGGTATTTTTGAACGGAGAATTCCGCTCAAACCTCAACACTCTCGGGTCCAAACTATTCAGAGAATGTATAAATTGACCTAATTTTTTGAAAAATACATTCTTCGCCCATTAAATTCAAGTGATTCCCTATAAATTTTCGCCCTCGTATCGCTCGGGCATATACTTACAATCATATCACCATAATTATCGTTAAATATGAGGAGAAATAAATAGAATTTGAGAACCGAACTTGATATTTTTTATAGCTTTTTACGCCTTCCTGAAAAAGTTCACGTTGTATTTTTGAATATTGTCTCGCACACTGTTTTGAAAGATATTCGAATGAATTCATTTTTATATCATCGCTTTGAACTTCAATAGTCTATAAAATGAATTAAAAATTATTTGGATGGGGGGGGGGGGGGGGGGGGGGGGGGGGCTCAAAACTGCTATCACCCGCGGCCTTCACATATTCTTAATCCGTGGGTAAGGGTCAAGTTGAAAACTCCAAATTTTTACCATGCTCATCGGAGGTCATTTTGCACCTTCTTTTACTCACCACCACCCCACCTCCTTCCTCAAACTGCTCCAAAAAATTTTTAATTCAAACACTCAAATACGTAGAACTACGATGTCGCCATATCGAGGGCGACCTTATTTAGAATTTACATTAAACAGGTATCTAATGTAAATGTTACGTGAAAAAAGGCTGCGTTGCGTAAGTAATATATATACGAGGATATTTTCTTTACAAATCCACGACCGAAGTAAGAGAGTGGCGAGGTTTCGGCGGTAAAAGTGTGGTTTTTGAATAACATAATTGAAATTTCAATTTCCGTCGACGCAACGTTGACTTTTCGCAGCGAATTTTTTGCTTTCCAAAATACCTACCAAAGTTTTAGTTTGAAAATTCAACTCGATGAAATAATGTTTCGAATAGTTTAGGGATGAACTTCAAAGGTGTGTGCGTACCGTTCTAGCAGCATCGTAATGAAAAACATAGCTTTTGGTGAGTTTAGTCAGTTGTTGGTAATATTAAAATTTTTTAAAGCGTGGCTAGATAAATTTTTTCCTCGAGTGAGAATGAAAATTTAGCTAATTTGAAATGACCCTTTGGTGGCCGTCCGTTTCACTTTCCGCAGCCAGCGGAAAGAAGCGAGGAGTAAAAATGAAAGCGTGGCGTAGAAAGAACCGGAGTGAAAAAAAAAAAAAATTACATTCCGAATAATTCCCAACGTGGAAAACTTTTTACACCGATTATGGCAAGTAAAAATCGAACCAACGTCTTTTTTTTTTCTATCCCGCTACAAAAGGTCGTCCACTCTGGAGACTAGAAATCTCGCTTCACTTAACCCTATTGTGCGCCTTTTTACATATTTAAGTACCGACGGTGTCTGACTCGAGTTCAAATACGTCCGAACCATGTCGTATTACGCCTTATACCGTGGTACTTTGTACCAGCGTAAATTGTATTTCACGCCGTCGCGAATCTACCATTGAAAAATATCATCTTATTTTTTTTAAGTGATGCACACGACGATTTAAACATCAACCGAGATCGGTCTATGGTTTGGTTAGACGCTTGCTAAGGGATCAATTTTCATAGGTAAACGATGATGGTGCAGTGGTGACGACGGATTAAAAGCTTACCTTTAAAAATGGCTTCGACTGAAAAAAAAAAAAAAAAGAGAAAGAGAGAAGTAAAGAGAAAAAAACTTCTTCATTCGTCACACAAAACGTAGATACGCGAAGCGAATACCAAACTATGTGAGAAAAAAGAAAGATACCTGCTAGGAAATGGATAAAAATGTCATCGTCCATGGGTAGATGGTTTGTTTCCTTATACCTTTTTAAGTGTTCGTTGACCAAGATTTCTTTTTTTCCTATACAATTTACAAACGATGATTCGACGATGACGAAGGTTTTCCATGCATCGTCGTAACAGCTAAAGAAAGAAAATACGATCAAAAGCGAAAATAAAACAATTTTTTTATATATATATCTAGGTGTAGGTATTAGGTGTATGGTATTTTTGCACACTTCGATAGATATAGGTGAATGTAATAAGATATTTCTATTTTGATGGAAAACGTAAAATGCATCGACATCTCGCTTACATACCTACCTGTACCATCGACCTAGCCTCTTATTCGTATACCTACACATTGCATCCATATAAGTTAGGTATATGTAGGTATATGTAGGTAGGTAGGTAGCTAGATACTACTATATTTAATGTTACTATAGAATGTCATTACAAAAAGCCTTTTAATGTGTCTTTCAAAACATATTACTCGTACTTTTGTCGAAATAATAGACCCGAGGTATTCGTTCGTTGATGTTATACTTAGCACCGCCATCTCTTGTGCCTTGTACGAATAAGAGCATACATGTGTAGACTCTAAGAGTTTGCTCAAAAAAAGAAAAGAAAAAGGCACAAGTAGGAGGATATACGTTATTGTGTTTTCGTCTTATTAAAGTCGTTCTCATTGTATAAGGTACACTTCTTTTAAAAGTATCATTTAGATTTAATGATAGCATACTATGTACTTATTGTTATAAAGCTAAGTCTACTATTTTGGTATTTTATTTCAAGAAAAACTTTTCATTTATACAGATGTTTTTGCTCTTTAACTCGCTAAACTTTATTCTTAAGCGATCCAAAGGTCCTTGTAACATGTGTATGAGGGTATAGATAGCCTAGCCTTGTATATCCAAATGTTTTGCTTGTGTGTTTACTAATATAGGTATCCTACCTGGTATACCTACATATAGGCATAATTCACTATAAAGTCAAACGTGTTCAAGTCACGTTTTCATTGGAAAAATGGATGTAATTTTAAACCGTCGTATAGGTACACAGGTAGCTAGATACTAGATAACTTTATAGAAGAATAATTATCTAAAGGATTAAAATAGAATACCTAAGTAGTTAAACCATGTGTACTAAACACCACTACACAGTGTTGCATATTATGCGGATATTTTTACCAGCTATTTCTTTTAATCGAAAAATATTTATACTTACATGTAAATACGTTTAGCTATAATTATAGCGAGTTCAATATACTGAAAATATCGTAAATGAATTTACATTTAATACATAAGAACGTGAAAAAGTTTTACTCTCTTGGACACGGGTCGTCGCCGAAATATGCTCTATTGAATTATCGTTCTTATTACAGAATATATACGTACGAGGATCTGTTTAATATAATTTTCTCAATTAACGTACTATACGTATATAAGTATAATAAATAATATATCGACGAACGACGCCAGTCTTTAAGAACTCTTTATCGTAGTATAGTAATTTTTATTAGTATGTTTATTGTTTTACGTTTCGTCGATGATGAAGAGTACTTTAGAATAGTATGGTTGATTATCTTTATTACGTGCAGCACGACTTTATTCTTTCCTTGTCTCATGTCCAATGTACATAAACTGTATACGATTCGATATGTAAAGGATTTCTTCTTTTCGTTGTGTATCTACTCCCAGACTTAATAAGTGTTTGATGTTTGAAAGTTAAAACCTTAATTACATATTTATTTAAAAAGATATTTTTCCTTGAAATTACTCGCATAAGAAAAATTTTGGCAATTTTCCCTTTCAGGGAAGATTATTGTAGATGATGGATATGTAATGTTGAAAAGGATTGATAAGTACACAAATTTTTTTTGTTTTTTGATAACTCAGACATTTCAACATAAAGTCCAAAAATTAAAAACGGAACTATTAAAACGTAACACTATCACAGAATGACACCCCTCTCCCCAGCCCTAAGACATATCCATGTCAACTCAGGCATTTTAACATAAAGTCCAAAAATCAGCCGTGCTCATCTTTCATTGTTTTATCAAACTTTTCCACCTCTAAGACATATATCCATGTTGACGTTTTAACATAAAGTGCAAAAGTTACTCATCATAATCTTTAATTTTTTTTAATTTTTATATTTTTTTATATTTTTTGATTTTTTAATTTTTATTATATTTTTTTATTTTTCTATTTTTTTTTACATTTTTTCAACTTGGACATTTTAACATTCTGTGCAAAAACATACTCATGTCGACATTTCAATATGAAGTACAAAAGTCATTCTAACAGTCATCTTTTTTCATAAGTTTTAACATTTTAACATAAGTAAAGTGCAAAAATCTTTTATACTTAATCATCTTTCACCATGAGTTTTTGATCAAAAACTTGACATTTTAACATTGAGTCCAAAAATCAGCCATACTCATCTTTCATTGTGAGTTTTATCAAACTTTCCCATCCTTGAGACGTATTCATGTTAATATTTCAACATAATGTCCAAAAATCAAAAACGTAACGTTTTCACAAAATGACCCCTTCCCCCGCGCACCCCCCGACATAAGACATATCTATGTCAAAAAAAAAAAAATACAAATCCAATTGAATTTTTTCTGCGAATATTATACTGGTTGCTTCCAGGGCAGTAGTGAACAGATGGGGGAGGGGTGAACAGACTAATTTTTCCAAATTTTTAAATAAATTTATTTCTAATTCTCTGCAATTTTTAGACTGAATTTGCATGTCATATTGTCAATAAAAACCAGACTATTACACTCTATCGACCAATGGTGGTGGAGGGGGATACAATTTTTGGCCATGTCAGGTATTCATTTTTTATTTAGTCTGCTTAATACTGGTTTCCATAAAAAAAAAAATAATGCTGTAATAATACATATCTGTATACCGTGACACTTCACGTTTGATAAATTCGTTGTCTTTTCCTGCTTTGTCAAAAGTGAAATTCAGTTCCTAATGATTTTTATACACTTTTGAAATAAATACCTATATTTACTCGTACTTCTTTAAAGCTTTTAAAATCTTGTTAAGAAATTATGAAGAAAAATACTGCACTTTTTAAAAGAAAAGAAAGAGAAAGCCTTTTAAGGCTTCAAAGTTTACCCTGCTTTGTTTCACTTTAATACGAATAAAGTCTCCATTCCAGTTCATAGTACTAAGATAGTTTTTCCGTTTTAATTAATGGTTTATTATCTTATCTAATAAAATAAGAAAAATTTCATTAAACAGATTATGCAACGAGAAAAGTATATCATAAGAGGGGAAAAATGCGATGCTTTTTTAGCCTGATTTTCAAGACATATTACAATCCTGACAATTGAAAAGAAGCATCGCTTTACGATGCTTTTTTCCTAATCAGCATTTAGGATAGGAAGAGTTCAGTGAGGCTAAAAAGCCAAAACCTTCAAAAGGAACATTTGGGATCCTTACTGACTGTACATACCTAATGTTAACTTCCTAACTCAATTTGGTGGGAAATAGGGAAGGAACAACCCTTTTTCAAGGTCAAAAAGGGGCAAAAGCTCCTCATATCTCCCCACCTAAATTGACTTAGGAGGTTGATTTCTGAATATGTTATACAACCTTCAATTCTCTATCGATTGGTTCAAAAAAGAACAATTTTTGTGTTTTTGACCCTTCAGTACGGTCAGTACTCTCTCCTCCAAAATGGGGCAAAACTGAATTTTGACACAAGGTCATCCTCACTCATGCATATCTAATTCGCCGCTGAACTGAGCTGATTGATCGAATTTGAGAGATTTTTGGTCAGTATCGAGCAGCGTAAATTATTTTAATGTTCGGGGGGGGGGGGGGGGGTCAAAATTTTTATGAAACATCATTGGGTGTCTCCAATAAAAATACTTGGAACTCTTTACAGGCAAAGAGTAAACATCGAAAGAATGTAAGTTTTGACATTTTGAAAGTAATTGGTACAATCAACTACGTTCAAGGTCAACTAATTTTTCTCGACAGTTCAACTTGAAAACTTATAATCAATTCAGGGTCAAACCTAACTGTTGACGGGGCAACTGATGACAACATTTCGATTTAAAATAATAAAATCAATCCGAGGTCAAGGTCAACTATTAACGGGTTAACTTTCTTGAATTTTTCTTTGTATTTCAACTGAAAATCATGAAATCAATCCAGAGTCAAGGTCAACTGTTATATGAGTCAACTTTAAATATCCTTAATTTTCTTCAACATTTCAACTTAAATTCATAAAATGAACCGAGGTCAAAGTCAACTGATTTTCCTTGACATTTTAACTTGAAATCCTAAAATTAATCCAGAGTCAAGATCTACCGTTGGCGGGTCAACGGATGACGACATTTCAATTCAAAATCATAATATCGATGTAAAGTCAACGTTCACTGTTTTGACGAGTCAACTTCAAACATCTGTAATTTTCTTCAACATTTCAACTTGAAATTATAAAATCAATCCTTTATAAAATGAGTCCACCAATGTCACATCTCTGAGTAGTTTCAGCATTTCAACTTAAAATCATATAATCAGTCCTTCATAAAATAAGTACACTGATGTCATTTCCGGCCATAAATATCTGTCCGTTGATGTTAGTCCAATGATGAAGTCACACTGTTGACGTTGCACTAATGTCATCTATTGGTGACGGTCAACTGTTGACGATTTTTCCAGAATACGCTATTAAACATCTTTCGATGTTGATATCAACTTGAAATTACAATATCAGCCGGGGTCAAGGTCAACAAATTTTTCTCGACATTTTAACTTGCAATCTTAAAGTCAATTTTGAGTCAAGAAGGTTCAACTGAAAATTATAAAAATCGATTCAAAGTCAACGTCCACTGTTTTGACAAGTCAACTTCAAACATCTCTAATTTTCTTCAACATTTCAATCCTTCGTAAAATAAGTCCACTGATGTCATTTCAGGCCATAAAAATCTGTTCACTGATGACGTCGCACTGTTGACGATCCACTAATGTCATCTAATGACGACGGTCAACTGTTGATAATTTTTCCAGAATAGGCTATTTATTAAACATCTTTCGATGTTAATATCAACCGTGGTCTAGGTCAACAAATTTTTCCCAACATTTCAACTTGAAATCTTAAATTCAATTTTGAGTCAAGAAGATTCAACTGAAAATCATAAAAATCGATTCAAATTCAACGTCCTCTGTTTTGACAAGTCAACTTCAAACATCTCTAATTTTCCTCAACATTTCAATCCTCCATAAAATAAGTCCACTGATGACGTCACACTGTTGACGATTTTTCCAGAATACGCAACGAAACATCTTTCGATCTTGATAAATATCTGTGACATGGGCAAAAATTGTCTTGGCGGATCTTCTAGGACCTGAAAACGGATTTCGTTGGTATTAACCCTTTCACCTCCCTTCTACCATCGTTGATGTATAGACCGTAATAACCTGGTTTTCATGGACAATATGGCATAGAAAATGAGGCTGAACAGTTGACACTCGGCGTATGTGGCATTTCAATATGAAAAATTCACAAAAACAAGCCAGTAGTCGGTGGTACATTGGGTATACTTCGGGATATTAAAATTTCACTACGTATAACAATTACTCGAGGCGTTGCGAAATTTTCATTAATTTTTAACAACGCTACACTCACACGCGTGTAGATTTGGTATCAGAGATACGACGAGTATCCCTTGATGTGGGTTTAATTTCGCAGCATCCTCGCGATACGTGCGTGTGTGTGGTGAAATTAGTAATTTAATTTGTACTCGCTGGTATCGAGCATTGATGCTTGGTTATAGATTATGGAATGTGTGTGTGTGTGTGTGTGTACTGTGTAGGTCCACCTATATCTATCTACCTGTGTGGTTGTCGGTTAGGTAGGTCTAGGTATATGTACGCATATATGAGCGATATTTTTATGATACATATACGTAGGTAATTGGGTACATCTTATAAACAGTGTTACAGATCGCATAGTTTAATAGGATATATGTGTGTACGTATCGTATATTAAACGTGTAAAGTTTGTGTACGTATTTTTATCGGGTTTGCATTACGCTCTTTATATATATATATATATATATATATATATATATATATATATATATATATAACAAAGTGTACATCGCGAAAAAGAGAGAGAAGCGAGAAAACTGAAAAGCTCTCGCGATAGCGACGATAACGATACGACGACGAATGGTGGGCTGGCGGAGTCGGGCGAGCGTTTGATACGAGAGGCGAATATTCTGTGTAAATAGCTAAAGCTTTAAAAAAACTATGAAGTGTTCATAATGCAATAATGGAAACGTCAGATGGAACTGAAATACTTTTGCAATTTTCAACTTAACGTATAGTTGATCCTTGAAAAAGACGATTGGTCACGTTTAAGAGTATACGATATAATGAAAATAAACTATCTAAAGTTGTTTGCTAGTTTTTAATCATCGAATAAATATTTTGAAACTTTTTAACAAGTTTATTTTGCGAGCAGATGAACGTTTTACGTATAGTAAAAAGTCGCCAGCGCGAGCTTATGGAAGGAAATTTTCGCGTAAGTCAAATACGAAAAAAAAAAAAAAAAAAAAAAAAAAAAAACGATCAGATTTTTCTAAAATTTTCGCGTAAGTCAAAAACAAAAAAAAAAAAAAAAAAAACAAAAAGAAAACGATCAGATTTTTCTACTTTTTTGTGCCTACAATAGAAGTACCTAAGTTAAAGGTGTCAAAATGCAAGATTAAATATTTGCGAGAAGAAAGCAGAGTGAAAGGTGAAAATTGAATCGATAGAGACGAAAAATTGTATAAAATATGCAAAAATCAACTTCAGAATGATTGGGAGACGAGGTAAACCAAAGGTTCAGATCTTTTCGTAACCGAAAAGTAATCACTCGTAAGGGAGCAAGTAACTCCAATAACCGTGGAAAGCTGGAACTTATTATATTTATATACTCGAAAGTCAAAAGGTTGGATTTCAAATTTCCATCCTCAGATCACACACATTATTTATTAGCGTGGCACAAAAACCAGAATTTCTAAGAGCTTCTCAATTCACGATCATCTCGGTAAGGAGCTGAAAATTGGAGGGGTAAATTCATCGTGAGCAGCTACTTTATAGGTCTGTGGAACCGAACTCGTAGCTATTTTGTGTTTCTTCTCAACGTAAAATGGCTGATTTCAATTTGAAGAAAATTTCTATAACTCGAATTTCGTTTACATTGAAACGATCTTTTAATAAGAGTTTGATTTGAAAAATTCACCCCTTTTACAGTTCGACGATGGTACAGACGAAAAGCACGTGCACACGTTACATTGGCAAACGTATCCACAGATACGCATACTACATACACGTACACGATATACAATGTGTAAACCAAACAAAAACGTGATGCTGGTTCGGAACGTAACGCAACGCACCGTACCGAACCGCACCGCACCGCACTAGCAATACGGTAAACATTAATTACGCCGTATCAGTCTCTGTGTCGTCGGGTTGATTCGACGCGAACGGCGAACCGAGAGTATTGCGAAGAAATTTTTACAATTGCAATCTCTTCATTTTGTTAAAAACCTGAGGGTATTTACAAGAACCGAAGCAATATCTTCATCGCACGTGCTAACCGCGGGGGATGTTGAGAGAGAAAAGAAGAATAACGCGTACTCTGTCAACACAGAACGAATACCGATCGCGTACCCCAAGCATAAGCAGGCGCACCAGCGAGGTGCCGCCATAGAGAAGCCAAAGCGTTATATTGCTTTCGCAAATAACCCATACTAATGTGACAGTTAAGCTTTAAAGCTGGTACTCGAAAAACTTAAATTGCAATAAAGTTTCTCTTACAATATACCACGCGCGCATCTGTAAGAAGAAACGATGGTATTAAATACGTAGCTCACCGTTGGTATTATATCCCGGCGTGATTCTTTTAACATCGCATGCATTAGATTACTCTACCTTTATCGAGTATACAATATGCATATACGACTCGTATTAATCGCAGGTGGAGAGCGGGGCAACGTTTCTAAAAAAAAATCACACATCCTCGCTTAAATTTTTGCATTCATTTGAATCACGATTCAGTCACAGATCGAATCACAGACGTGACGTCGGACCTACCTTATAAAAACGTTCGGTCTCGGTCTGGTGCCCATAGCCAAAAATTTAAAAAAAAAAGGCGTTGCTTTGCGATGCTTTTTCAGCCTGATTTTTGTGGCATATTACAATCATGAGAATTGAAAAAAAGCATTGCGAATAGGAAGGGTTCGATGAGGTTAAAAAGAAGACATATTTAATTTCAACTTCCTAGGCCAATTTGAAGGGGAGTTATGCCAGGAACAAACTCTAAAAATCAGAAAAATCGACAAAAAACCACATATTCAGGGCTGTAAAGGGGTGTAATGAGGCTGAAAAGTCGAGACCCCCAAAAGGCATATCTAAGGCCCCTACTGAATGCACATACCTGATTTCAACTTCATAGCATAATTTGAAGGGGACTTATGTGAGAAGGAAACTCAAAAAGCATAAAAAATGAGGAAACCCGATGAAAAAGCAACTTTGGGGAGGGAGGGGGGAGTGCAATAGAGCTAAAAAGTCGGAATCCTCAAAAGGCACATCTAGGACTTCACCTAAATATGCTTACCAAATTGCAGTTCCCTAGTTCAATTTGGTAGGCCGATAGGGGAGGAACAGCCCTTTTTTAGGGTCAAAATCCGGAAAAACTCTCATACCTCCCCTCCTAATTGACTAACAAGGTTGATGATTTTTGGATATAGTATACAACTTTTGGTTCTCTTATCAACTGGTCTAAAAAAGCCAATTTTTGCGTTTTTTGCCCCCCCCCCCGGCACCTCCTCTCCCAAATTTGGACCCAACTGAATTTTGATCCGAGATCATCTCCACTTCAAAATATGAAATCGGCCACCAGTCAAAGCCTATATCTCAAATTATGATCAATTTTTGTTGGTATCGAACTAAGTAAATGATTTTTATTCGGGGGAGGGGGTGGAGGTGGGAGGAAAGAGAATAAATAATTATCTGACACAGTCGAAAATGATCATAATGGTCTTCTAGGACCCCAAAACGGATTTTATTGATATCCCTTCCCCCTCACCGCCGTTGGTCAATAATAGACTGTAATAATCTGGTTTTCATTGACAATATGAGTTAGAAAATCAGGCTAATAAGGGGTAAAATTTCACATTACAACTGATCTAAATACCGGAACGAATAACTAAAATCTTCAGAAGGCATAACTACCACCCCTTGAAGGAAAAATATAAATAGATGTAACAGATTCTAAAACCGGTAAATAGTACCCCAAAAAAAACCCACCTTACCCACCTTTTCGGAACTGTGAAGGGAAGCAGTGGGGCTAAAATGTCGATACCCCCAAAACGCATATTTAGCACCTTTACAAAAAAAAATAAAAAAAAAAAAAAAAAAAAAAAAAAACAAGGAAGAGAAGTGAAATAAGGGATGCATTTTAAAAAAAAAAAAAAAAAAAAAAAAAAAAAAAACAACAAACAAGGAAGAGAAGTGTAATAAGTGATGCATTTTGTATTGAGACAAATGAATTATTCGCGTGATTTTCCATCAATTTTCTGCTCTTTTCGTCCATTTTTTTCTTTCACTAGATGATTTTTAACGATTTTCATTCTATCTTAATTCAATTTACAGCTATTTTTTTTTTACATTCTTGATTAATTTTTTGCACTTTTTACCCATTTTAGTCAAAATTTTAACCTAATTTTTGATAATTTTCAACATTTCTTTCTCAGTTTAGGAAAATTTCACCCATTTAATAAAATTTGATCATGATTTTTGATCAACTTTTTGTACATTTTAATCTTTTTTTTCATATGTTGAGCCAATTTTCTTCACTTTTTACCCATTTTGCTGAATTTTTTTAACCAATCTTTGATGATTTTTAAGGATTTTTTTTTTCATATTTTAGGTCAACGTTCTACGCCATTTCAACAAATTTTTACGCAATTTTTGATAATTTTCACTAATTTTCAAAAGTTGAATCAATTTTTACCTATTTCTTCGTATTTTACAATAAACTTTCTCCACTTTCTAACGATTTCAGCCAATTTTTACCAATTATTCGACATTTTTTCATATTTTTTGATCAATTCTCTTCACATTTTAGCCATTTTTCTCAATTTTTCACTCAATTCTCGATGATTTTTAACAATTTTTTTTCAAATATTAGGTCAACTTTCAGCAATTTTTGAAAAATTTTTCTCGATCTTTGTTGAATTTTGCCCGCTTTTTATCAAATTTTCACATAAATATCGATAATTTTCAACAATTATTTGCGAATTTAGTTGGAATTTATTAAACTTATTTTCAATAATCTTTCATAATTTTTAGTAAATTTTCAACATTTTTCGGCTTATTCGATCAATTTTTTCCACTTTTCAGTAATTTTGTCAATTTCTAATCATAATTCGATAATTCTTAACGATTTTTTTCTTAATTTACATTAATTTTTACCCATTTTTACAAAATTTTATCACGATTTTGGATCAATTTTTTACACTTTTTACCAATTTTTTAAAAACTTTTGCCTAAATTTCAACAATTTTTAACGATTTTTTTCAAATTTTAAGTCGATTTTCACCCATTTTTCAACTTTTTGCCGAGATTGATGAATTAACATGATATCAAAAGTTGAATATCGAGCATTGGGAACTACACTGTTACGAATTTTGAAATTCATTCTGGAAATTTTTTAATTATATTTACGGTCTGAAATTTTTACGTGAATGAAAAAAATTTTCTTTTCAATTTTGGTTTTAGTTTTGTCTTAGTTTTTCGGAGTGGTTGTGACGCTTTAAAATAATTATGTTCCATAATGAAATTTTTCAATCTTCAGACAAGGTCGATCCGCTTGTTCTGAACATTGGTATGGGGGGAGGTGCTGTTTTCGAGGATAATGGGTGTGGGTATTGCGATCAAAATGTGAAACGTTAACTTTCATTTCAAATACCTTTTGTGATTAGGAGTTTTGACCTATGTTTGATATCTTTCATGGTAAATGAAAATAACTTAATTTCATTTTGAAAGATACAATTTTGAAATTTGAGGCGAAAAGGTTGCCTCAAATTAAATTTTTGTGATAACAAAAAATGTAAAGAATCTTTCAGAGAACTTATACTTGAAATTTCTTTTTTTTGTAGAACCAATAGAAAAGAAGATATACGCATTTTTCTGAAAAATAGCCGGATGCTTGGAGGGGGTAGGAGCCAGAAAAACAAAAACACTCAAGCTTATTTTTTAAAGAACACATTCTAGATTAAGAATCAGTCAACAAATTACTTTTTACATTACGAGCCAACAAATGCAGTAATTCGACTATACTATTGGTCGAAATCCATTTCTAGCCTAATTTTCTACGTCATATTGTCAATGAAAACAAGGCTATTGCAGTCTATCGACTAACGATGGATTGGAGGGGGGGGGGAATATCAACCAAATCCGTTTTGGCGTCAGATGGCTCAGTTTAGTGGCGGATTAGATATATATGAGTGGTGATGAACATGGGTCAAAATTCAATTTTGACCCAGTTTGGAGGAGGGGGTAATGAGGGAGGGGGGGGTCAAAAACGCAAAAATTATCTCTTTTTAAGCCAATTCATAGAGAATCAGAAGTTGAATAACATATCCAAAAATCAATCTCCTAAGTCAATCAGAAGAGGGGATATGGGGGTTTCCTCCCTTTTTGACCTTGAAAAAAGCCTGTTCCTCCCGTATCTCTCCACCAAATTGAGCTAGGAAGTTCAAATTTGGTATGTACATTTAGTTGGAGTACTAGATGTGCTTTTTGGAGGTTCTGACCTTTTAGCTCCACTGCACCTCCTCATAGCCCCTTTAAAATGTTTTTTGATAAGGTTTTCTCATTTTTTGAAGTTTTTCTTCACATAACTCCCTTCCAAATTGGGCTAGGAAGTCGGAATTAGGTATGTCTCGTCTGTAGGTTTCAATTTTTTAGCCCTGTTGAACCCTTCCTACCCGAAATGCTGATTAGGAAAAAAAGAATTGCAAAGCGATGCTTTTTTTCAATTCTCATGATTGTGATAGATCACCACAATCAGGCTGAAAAGGCATCGCAAAACGATGCTTTTTTTTTTATTTAGGTCTCAAATTATTTTTAGAACATTACATAACTAAGGGAGTTTAGGGTTTTACAATGAATGTTGAAAACAAAAAATTCAATCAAATATTACTTCCACATACACAAGATACGCACGTAAGACTAGATACCTAGTTACCAAGTACTTACATTTCGCAATTTGCCTAAATTCGTTTGATCTTGTATGCATTACACCGCGATGATTTTACTCTTTACACAAGGAGCTAATTTTATCTATTAGTTGTATTTTGTCAACGCTGAGAAAAAAATTCCAACTTCAAAGGATAACCGAATATTAGTATTTTTTTTTTCTTCACCTCCATACGACCTTACGGCAGTGCCTACTCGAAAACAAACGCGATAATTCGCAACAACATTAGCAGTTGAATTTACTAACCAAACTATGAAAAATAACCTTGCATAGCTTCATATGTAAGTATCTAATACGTACATATAAAAACATATACATACACTATACCAACAAACAAGCCACACGCGGTATATTTAATTTTATTTTATTATTATTTTTTTCCTTGTTTCGTTTTATTTTCGCTGGTGCGATGGAACGTGGTAGGGACCACGGAGCAGGGTAAAATATTCCAACGACGACGATGACGACGACATAATATTCACTCGTATTCCATCGTCGTCGATCATATTTAACCATCATCGCCGCCGCGCACATAAAAACCTCCTCATACGTGCACACGGACAAAGTAATTGTCGTTCGCTGATAACGAAGCAGCACTCATCCATCATAAAGTGAATGGTTGTTTGTACAATGATTCACCTTATCACTACTACGCAGAACCCCAAATGCGTGGTTCGGTTCGAAATCCCTGGCTCAAATTCGTACCTAATTCAATCATGTCGGCCGTTGGCGGCGGCGGCGGCGGCGGCGGCGGAAAGTTTTTCGAGTGGATCCTTCGCCCGTCTAACCTTTGTGCGTTATTTTTTTTAATCGAATTATACCCGTTACAATAATAGGTACAACATTGACTCGGTGGAGGGGTGAGGAGATCGTGTAAAACAATTCGATTGGATTCTTTCGACATCGAGTGCATTTCGTTAATGCACTTTAAGCCGTCTCTATTTTTCGAGTATTTTTTTTCTTTTTTTAATATCCAAGTAATTTTCATACCGAAGTAATTTAATTATAACCGCAAACGTATTTCTCGCTGGACTAGTAAGTCCTGCGATGAGCTTTTATTTTCCCACGATGTGCAACCGAAACTAACCCTATTACAATTTCGTAATTTTCTTCGGAAATCTATCAGAGGAACAGGTTATAATAATTTCACCACGTAGAGAATTCCGAACAAAAATTCCAAAAAGATTACAACTTTTTTACCACCATTGGAAATTTTTTCTCTGTTATCCGAATAGTAAAAGTACTGACACCCTCACTCCCTCCCTCACCCAAAAACACCTTCTATAAATTTTTTTTATCTAACTTCAGATTTGATGAACAATCGTAAAAAAGAAATTTTGATGTCTTTTTCAGCCCCTTTTGCACTTTTTTATAACTTTGCCCCGAAAATTACATACAGTGAGGTCTAGAAGGAAAAAATTCGTCGCTTTTAGTATGCATGATTTTCCATGAAATATTATAATTATTTGAATTGCAAAAAAAGTACTGCATTTTACCAATTAGATGTGAGGGTAGGGGTAGTGAAATGCGGCTATATATTTGATACTTTCCAAAAGTCACACCTGGGACCCCTACTAAATCATCATCAGCAGGTTTCAGTCGCTTACGACCATATTGCACCACAAAGAGCGCGCCATCCAGCACCATCCCATGCTTGAGAAGCACTTTTTACCACGGAGGCCATTCGCGCTTTGATGATATCAAACCACCTGGTTGGTGATTTTCCTCTGCCTCTTTTACCAAAAAGAGGTCTTACCAAAGAGAATAGTCTTTTTCGAAATTTCCCACTTCTCTCCTGGTCACATGTCTAAAATACCCTAGAATGAGTTTCTCGCGTAACACACTTAACCTGACTGGCTTATATATTTCATCGACGATTGAAATTTTGGAGATAATATGTACCCTCGACGCAGTTTCTTCACCATCACCGCTCAGCACCATAGAATTGAACTGATATAGGGACTCCACCCAATGTACTATATGAGCAGGGACTCCCATCTCTTTGAAAACTTTGACGAACTTCTTCCAATTCACGCAGTCAAAAGCTTTGGCGTAACCTATGAAACACATCACTACAGGTATGTTGAACTCCCTGAATTTTTTCGATGATTTTCCAGACATTCATTATCTGTTCACTTGTGCCTCTTCCTGGCATGAATCCGATGTCTTGATCCGGTTGTTCAGGACTCGTAACATGACTTTGCTGCTCCGTGGAATTAGAGTGATTGTCTGATAATTAGAGCACAATTTTGCATCTCCTTTCTTCTGCGAGGGAATCAGCACCAACTTATACCATTCAGTGAGCAATTTACAACTCTGCCATATTACACTGCTTTGATTCCACTTTCACCAAGAGCCTGCCACGATTCAGCTTCAATACTATCATAATCAGGTGCTTTGCTTTTTTCCATCGCATTCACCTCCTCACTTACTTCATTAAGTAGGATGCTCGGCTCATCTTCACCTGTCACTTCAACTGCGGGAACCAGTTGGTTTATCTCTGGTGTTCCACTGTCGAGGTACAACCACTTGCAGTATGTTTTCCAGCTGTTGAGAACTGCTTTGGAGTCCCACAAAACTGTGCCATCATGTTTTTTGATCTCACAAGTTCTGGGTTTAAAACCTCAAGTGATCGGGCGTATTCCTGTATTTTATTGCAGGATTAGTTAAAGTAGGCTTCTTTGTTTCTACAACAACACTGCTAGTCCGATCTTTTCAGTGGCCTATATTCTTCGTTGTCACCACAACATTTAGCTTGCCCAAGTTACTCTATAATCAGCGGGGTGTCCTTTGTTATCTATGGCTGCTACTTTTCTAACACGCATGGTATACAAGTGGATAACAAAAAAAGCGAAAGAGTCGACAAAAAACGATAATAGGAAAAGCTAAGACCGCGTTCACGAGCATGAGGAATATTCTCACAAGGAAAGAACCGAATTTGAGCCTACAAGTGAGACTGGTCTACCTGTGCTACTATATGGCATGGATTATCTGTGGCTGCTTCATTTCTAACACCCGCTCTCTTTCCTTAGGAATGGACTCACGTGCACGAGTAATCTCGGTTCTGATGTCTTCCCACATGATGTTTGGGTCATTTGTATCCTAACACATGATATTTGTCCTAGCAACCGCCTTCTTCAATTCAGCATCAGTGAGAAAAGTCTGTGCTTTCTTCTTTGGCCTCTTCACGTAGATTCACAGCTGTACACCTGCCACCAGAAGTTGATGATCTGACGCCACATCAGCTCCTGTGAATATGTTGAATTAGAATGTAGTCAATTTGATTTCGAGTGTGACCATCACACAACACTCATGTGCATAGTCTGTGATTATGTTGTTGAAACAAGGTATTCACCAGCACAAATTTCTGTTCCATGCAGAGCTGGATAAGCCTATTTCCACGTTCATTCCTTGTTCCTAAATCATAACTACCATCTATTCCTTAGTGAACATTACCGCTATCAGTTTTTCCACTTCTTTAATTTCTTCATCTGGCACTGCACTGGTTTGGGTGTATGCTTGGATGTCACTTATGGTGGATGGAGCAGCATCAGTTCCGACAACTGCCATCCAATAGTTGATGGCCCTTGCACCCAACACCAGGTGTTTGTATCTACCACCTACTATGATTGCCACCTCTGTGTGGCCTCCTTTACCAGACAAAAAGACGAAGTTTCCCTTGCTGAATGGAGGTTTGCCAATGGTATTCCAGGATGTACATACCAAATTTCAAATTACTAGCTGAATTTTGAGGGGAGTATGAGAGGAATGAACTCAACATACGAAAACTCACGCAAAAAACCCCATTTCAAGTATGTAATGGGGCTTAATTGATCTGAAAAATCGAAGCCCCTAAAAGGCACATCTATAGGACCTTACTAAATTTACATACTAAATTCCAACTTCCTATCTTAATTTGGGGTGGAGATAGGGGCAGTACGGTCCCTTTTCAAGACCAAAAAGGTGGAAAACCCTCATATCTCCCCTTCTAATTGACCTAAGAGGCTGATTTTTGGAGTTGTTATACAACGTTGGATTGTAAAGCAATTGACTTCAATAGGAAAATTTTTTGCAGTTTTTGCTCATCAGCGCCCCCTCCTCCAAATTTGGGAACAATTGAATTTTGACCCGAGATCATTTCCACTCCAGAATATCAAATTCGCAGACCATCAAAGCTTATTTCTCAAATTTGAATTACATATGGAGAATGAGAGGCATCTAAAAGTAGGTATTTTACAGTATCTTTGAAAATTTTCAAGCTTTCAGTAAGTAGGTAGATTAAAAATAGCCTAATAATTCGTCAAAGAACGATTATCGAACAATTTATAGCCTAATTTCACTACTTTCACCTGTTAAGGCATTCTGTTGAATAAAAATCCTACACACATGACATCGGTGGATTTAAACTTTTCAGCCCCATCGCATCTCTCACATTCTGAAAAAGTACTTGTTTGGTTGGTTTTTGAATGTTTTTCGAGTTTGTCTCATTCATCATTCTGGTGGAAATTTTAAAACCATTTTCTCAAGTTTTAAAATCAAAACCTCACCACAAACCACATGCATAATACATATATATTCACCTTGGAAATTCTAAATACCAATTTAACAATATTGTAACTTTCCAGCCATCTCCTACCACCCCGACCAACCTTATATACCTTTATACAATCGACTTCATTATGTAAGAGTTAACAAAAGCTGCGGATCGCTATGACGTAAAAACTATATCTAATAATTACATCATTTGAAAATAATAGGCACCAGTGGACAGAGAAGAATACACCAAAGTGTAAAAAAACACCTTCGCAGAGCCGTTTTCAATAAAGTCAGCAGTTTGTTTTCAAAAATCACTATGGAAACGGTGCAAGTAATTTTTTTCCTTTTTCATTATTATTGGTAAAATTACATATAAATGATGAGCAACGTCCAGTTTGTTTTGATGCTTTTTCAAGAAACATCCCTCGCTTTTTTGAAAAAAAAAAAAAAAAAAAAAAAAAAAAAAAAAAAAAAAAGGG
>FIZR01019528.1:0-18315 GCA_900060175.1 Ferrisia virgata | reverse complement strand
GGGGGGGGGGGGGGGGAATTCAACATTTGTGAAAGCTTACCCTACTTCCCCCTACCTCGAATCCGTCTATACTTGCTACCTTATGAGAAAATCCTGTGACCTGGTCTATGAAAAGAAGACTTATGTGTAAAAAATCAGTTTTTCACTTTTTTGCCAATTTTGATAGTGTTTTAGCTGTTTAATAAATCCAAAAATTTGGTTTTTGGGACATAACCCTCTCTCTATGGGACAAAATTGGTTCAAATTTAGTATTAGGGGTTGTAATATGATTCAAAAAAAGAAAACAATTTTTCAACATTTTTAAATCTTATTTTTAGCACCGCCCCCCTCAGTTGGAGCCTTTAAAATCAATACGAACTTCCGATTTTCAAGGTTTGAAAGAACAGAACGAACTATCAAAATTGGCAAAATGGTAAAAAAAAACTGATTTTTGACACTTAAGCCCCTTTTTCATAGACGAGGTCACATATAGGAGTTGGATTGAGACCGATGAAAGGAGTAAAAATGCTCGTATGAACAAGTTGTCTAACTCAAAATTTGAAGGGGCAGCGATTTAAAGAAATCAAAAATTCGTATAAATATTTTTTATAACTAAGGATTCTAATAGTTATTTATAGAGATTGCCTATCTTCAAAATTGAAGGGACTGCATGGAATGCGGATTATATTTTCCTTATTACTGGGTGTGATCGATAGTAAAAATAAAATATATCAATTTTGATTTGGAAAAAGTGGAATAAAATTCATCAGCTTGGGCTTCTAAAACTTTCATGCACACAGCCCCTTCAGTTGCGAAGATACGCAATCTGTCTAAAGGACAATTTTTGCTCACCTTGAAGAGTTACGCAAGAATCCTTTCTACGAATTTTTGATTTTTTAAAATCACTGTTCCTTCAAATTTTTAGCTAGGCAACTTGTTTATATTACCAGATCCGAAAAAGTGATTAATAATAGGTACATGCCTACCACAATTATTACCTGGTAGGTACCTACATTCTGGTTAACTTCTTCCTACAACCATTTTTATTAATTCCATCGATCCCTACCCCGCCCTTATATTATTTTTTAAAAAGTATAGCATATCCTGCCGCACTGGCTGGTTTTCTTTGACAGAATGACGTAGAAAATCGTTACGAAATAATGTTACCATTGATGCTGATAAATCAAAATTCTGGGGAAAAGGGAGCGGGTTGTTCATTCTCTCTGTTGCTGAAGAAAAATAAAGTAAAATTTTGTTGTTGATTTTCTAGCCCTTTTGCTTATTAGGGGAAAGGGGTGCTGATGCTGATGGTGATTATTCGCATTTATTTTTATAAATTGAAAAACGTGTAGCCCGAGCGAAGCAAACAGAAAGTTCTGCAAATTGTTAAAAGTTAAAAATTAAAATATGAGCACCTACTTTCATTTCATAACATTTGAGTGGGGCTGATTTATTCCCATCATCTTTGTCAACGAATGTAAAATTGGTAGTTAGTTGTATTTTGAATTTAATTCGTTTCAAAATTTGTCCTGTCCTAATACAAAACCTTGAAATTTTGAAATTTTCTCATTACTAAACGAGTTAATGAACAATTCCGCTTGAATTACGTAAGAATCCAAAAAAAAGAAGAGCTTCTGTATCTTCTCTTTATCCTACTCTGTGGGCGATGTTCTGATCTAAGATCTGTTAATTAAAATTTATACCAAATGATGTGAAAATAGGAGCACGTAGCTTATGCTGGATTGAATAAAAAATCGCAATTAAAAAAAACATCGTTATTTATCTTGGGCGGAGATGTTTTATAAGTTGTGAAAAATTAATGTACAAAAAGAAACCTGGCCGAATTATAGTATCCTGAGAATAGCAAAATGAAAAAAGCATACCTATCCCTAAAATCTGGAGAAATATGCAACGGTTGCAAAGTTTTGCGTTTCTGAACAACTTTCACGCTCAGCGATTCCTTAATTAGAAAATGCGAACCTGCATACCTACTCCGTCCTATTCTTCATTTTCTTTCAACATTTCTCCATTTCTGCAAGCTTTTATTGTAGAAACTGAATTTCCTTTCTTACCAGCGTTAAAACTGTCGTAATAAGATTAATATCTTTTATTATGCTTATCTCGGTGTGTAGTAGATGAAGAGGGTGACAGTTTTAATTTTTTTCTCAGGTTGATTACTTATTCAAATGAAACCGAGATCTAATGAAGATTTGTTTGGATTCAGAACTTGTGTTCATTGTGACTTTTTTTCGGCATATGAATTTAATTTTTTTTTTTTTTTTTTAATTATACCATTGAAAAATTGAAATTTCTTATCGATGTTAATATTCATCTACGAATGTCGAGTACGATGAAAAACGTAGGTAGGTATGTAGGTTATACGTATGAATAGACGAGTAGATATTATTAAGGCCGTATAGCAGATACCTCTGGATACGTACATTGTAATAGAAAATGAGCGAATTTTGTAAACTGCGATTGGTCATGTTTTTAAACGACGAAGGTGGTATGAATTTATTATTGTACCTTTAAGTATATACTTATAGGTATGATACAACGAAGGATATACCTATCGTAACAAATACCTCGAATTATTTGCTTTTAAAGGGTCGAGTGGAAAGAAGTTTGGGCGATTATTGGACTAAGTAGACACAACGTTATAATATTGAGAGGAAAATCTAAAGTAGAACGAGAGTCGAGTGCGGGTAATGTAGAAGGATAGTCGAAGTAGTTAAGACGACCTGGTACAACATAAATCTTAAAGTAAGAAACAGTTATGCAGCCGTAGTATTACAAGGGTTAGGTGACCCATTCATAAATAACCGCCAGGCAAAGTGAACAGGAAAGCACCATCTGCCTAAGAACTACTACCCTATGCTTCGCTGTGTAACGCCACCTTTGTGCTAAAACTATTTCCAACGGTTCACGGTATTTGTCTCCATCCTAATTACTACCAATTATTCTTTAAGATAATATCCACCGTCTTGCTAGTCCTCCCACCATCAGTATTTTCTCTGCTGCTCTTCATCGTTGTAGTATATACGATCTACATCTACATGTACGGTATACGTACGTAGCTACGTACGTAGTACGGCATTTCGTCTTTCCTTTCCTTCTTTCCTTTCCTTTCCTTTCGGTACTTATTAGCGAGCGCCATTTACCCTTTATCCGAAGCAGATGACGGCGCCACCTCGTATTATTATCTAATACCGCTTTTGAGATTTATTATTTACCAAACCGCAACCGGCATCTAACTTCTTACCGCCTTTATCTTCTCATTTTACCGCTATCTTACCACCTCTATCTGCATCGCGAAAATAGAAACAATGGTTTAGCTGCAATTACCTATCTACCTTTTCCTCTAGATAAGGATATTATTCCGTTAAATGATATTTTAAAACCTTCTGTTCAGTTTCAACGATGTGGTCAGCCGATTAATTCGCCGACATTTTGCCAGAATAGGTACACCCAGACCTACCTATTTCTAATTGTTATAACGTGTTACTTTTAATCATCATTCAGTTACCTTAAATTGTTGAACTATTCCATTTATGGCATGCTCAAGATGCCCCTAACGCGTTATTGTTATTGGAATACATTTCGCAAACGTTCAAATTACCCAAGTTTGAGAAATCGATATGGAAACATTATAAAAATAATTTTACGATGCTTTGTTGCAATCAGGTATTTTTTTGAAGAGGCCGACTCGAATTCTTTCAGCGTCCTCGGACATCGTTTCCAATTTTTCTCATAGCCTTGCTTCATAATGGTTCAGTAAGTTTGTCTCGCACTTCCTGGAAAACTGTTTACCTTTCTAAATCTTTGTAATAATTCATCACATATGTTTGAGGATTATATCTCGCCAATTCAAGGTATATAGGTAACAAGGCCTGAAAAACGAATGTTTTAGAACTTACCGCAGGTGTCAAAGAAATCGAGATAAATGTCACCATAGATCTGTAGTACACATAGAGGCGAATTTAACGTACCCGCTTGAAACTTCAATTTTGTCCAGAGATGGCGCTGTATAGGCATCTAAAAATTGTACAAATGGGCAATTTCAAGTTTTCGATCCAATCATAAATCCAAGTAGCGGACCTTGTGGATAAAAATTTTTCCTATAAATTTTTTTTTTATGCACATTTTGTCCATCTCTATTCTTGAAGGGGCAGCATTTCTTTGAATTTTATAAGCCCCTTCAAAATAATCAGATAGGCAAATTTTGTATACGACAAAAAATGCAGCATGATATGCCTACTACAAAGTGGATAGATTTAATTCTTAAAAAATTTTACATTGCCCCAATTACCGATCATGTAAAACTGAGAACGAAAAATTTGCTCAAATCGTGGTTTTGAATTGTGAACTATGTTCTAGGAAAATTTTGTTGCATTTTTTGTCTTGTACAAAATTTGCGTATTTTGATATTTTGAAGGAGCTCATAAAATTCAAACGAATGCTGCTCCTTCAATGATGGAAATAGGCAAAATGTGTACATGACAAAATTTGCATGAGAAATGTTTGCTTACAAGGTCCGCCACTTGAATTGGTAATCATATCAAAATTCTAAAACTGTTCATTTGTTAAATTTTTAGATGCCTGTACAGCGATACCTAAGGGAAAAGGATAGGGTCAGATTATCATAGTCGAATCCACCTCTGCCCATACTATATATCTATGCTAATCAAAATTTCATCGAAGAGTTAAATCATGTTTTGGAAAATTTCCTAAAGCTTACCACAGGAGTCGTAAAAATCGATACAAGTACAAGCATAGATCTATAAAACATTTGGGGGCGAATTTAACAAACCCGCTTGGTGTCCCACTTATTCTCAAAGGTGACGCTGTACCTACAGACATCTAAAAATTGTATACATGGATAATTTCAAAATTCTGATGCAACCGTCAGTCCAAATTATGGACCTTGTAGATGAACATTTTTCCAACAAATCTTGTCCTATACACATTCTGCCTATCTCCGTTATTGAAGGGGCAGTATTCGTTTGAATTGTATAGGTCCCTTCAAGTAATCAAGATAGGCAAATTTTGTATATGACAAAAATGCAGCATAAGTTGTCTACTACAAGGTCCACTACTTAAAATTGCAATTTGGACAAACTTTTCGTTCTAAAAATTTTACACAATTGGTAGGTAATAGAGCAAAATTTGTACAAATTGCGATTTTAATTAAGTGGCCTTGTAGTAGACAACTTTTGCAACATTTTTAGTTGCATACAAAATCTGCCAATGTTGATTATTTGAAGGGGCTTATAAAATTCAAACGAATACTGTCCCTTCAATAAAGAAAATAAGCAGAAGTTATACATAACAAAATATGTAGGAAAAATTTTTGTCCTCAAGGCCCGCTACTTGGATTGATGAATGAATCGAAATTTTTAAATTGCTCATTTGTTCAATTTTTATATGGCTGTACAGCGCCACCTCTGGGGAGAAATGGGACATCGAGCGGGTACGTTTAATTCGCCTCTATGTGTACTATAGATCTATGCTTAGTTCCTATCTCGATTATCGTAACTCCTGTAACAGGCTTTAGGACATTTTTCAATACACGATTTAAATCTTTGATGAAATTTCGCACCCTTAAAAACGTGGGTCTCTATCAACAAGTATAAAATTCATATATCTCGATCTGGAACTAAATGGACTTTGATGATAAGGCAGAAAACCATTTTCTCGGATAGACATTTGGAGAATTGATCGAGAAAATATCAAGAAGTGTACGAGTATTTACTAATCTTCAAATTTGACGGATTTTTGACAATTTACGACCGTGGTCGACGTACCAATTTGCCACCTAGCGCTGGCAACTTTATTGAACCAGCGCATTTTTTACATTTTTGTAAACTACGTCGCATGTAATGGCCAGAAAACTGTGAAAAATTGCATATTATACTCCAATGTATACCCCATTCATCCCCTGTGTTGTTAACCTCCTACCTATCACATGTCTCTAAAAAAAATTCCAAATCAACTGAAGGCTACTGACCAGTAGTTGATAACTTTTTTTTGTCAATTTGCTAGTAGTTGATAACACAAAAAGTGCTCAAAACGGTGTTTCACTGATCTAAATACCAATATTGTTTGTCCTAAAAATATTTTCAGCCTCAAATGTCACTTTGAGAGAGAAAGAGGCTATCAACTACAGCAAATGTAAAAAAAAATTAAATTTGCTAATAATTGATAGTATCAAAAAACGACAAGAGTTGATGTAAGTTGTTATAATTTTCTGGTGTGAATTGGACGGCAAATTCTTAAATGTAAAAATGTACTTCAAGTTAATATTTTTGTCGAAAATTTTATTCATTTTCAGTTATTAACTACTGCCAAATAAGCGATTTTCACTTTCCAGTAGTTGATAATCTCTTTTCCTACCCTCCAGCTGAAGCCAGTTATGTGAAAATTTTTTTGTAGATTCTCGTACATGTGTCCATCATTTTGGCTTAGAAACCATTTCAGTACTTACTTAAAAATTCTGAAAAAAATGAGTTCAATTTCGAACGTTTTGCCAAAATGTTCAGATTTTTACCAAAACACGGAAATTTTGGGCTTCTGTGTGGTAAAGTGAATATAAAAAAATCATGAATCTATGGTTGGGCTCAACAATGCTGGTGTTCTCTTCTAAATTGAATGGCCTATCCAAAATAGCATTGATGTTTTCTATCGATCTCATGATTGTCTCACAAATCAGCTCCAAAGACAAAGTTATCAACTATTGACAAATTATCTTATTTTAGCACAAAAAATTAATTACAAAATTTGATTTTTTCAATAAAATTTCTTTGGCTCCGATGTTTACAGGTACTAATTTACATTAGCTAGATATTTGCTTACGTTAATTAGAATATTATAAGACTACGAAGCATGATGAAAGTACTGTAAAAAATAAAACGTAAATAGCAAAACTAATATCTTACCTGTTACCTGTGATAGATTTGTTAATTTGTTATTATACCTAATTAAATTACACTTTAAAATAATATGATAGCTTAATGTTATAATAATAATAATCAACTCCTGAAAACTTGAAACACATTCCTAGGTTTGGTATTAGAATTGCAATGATTTTCGACAATTTTGCAAAATTTAGCAATTTCAACGCAGCTGTACAATATTGGTATACTCAAATTTATCAAGTTTCGTAATCGAAAATATGGTTACGAGAGCGAACTCTACTATAACAAAAACGAATTAAAATCAAGTAACACCGCTTTCTAAAAACTTCTTCTGACATTAAATGTTTCAAAGATTCTATCGCTTCGGCGGAAATAAACAGAGAGCGGTACAGATTCTTTGTTGGTAAGAATAAGATTACGAAAGTGCGATACAAACTACAAAATAATAACCGCTTCAGAGTTAAGAAATAAAAATTGATTATTCAGATAGTGTACATTTTAGAGATTTCTTTTCGTCAGTTTTGTTATTATATTGCGTAGAGTTCATCTCGAAGTTTTGTAATATTTATTTGATGTGAAGATAATCGATAGAATGCTGCGAATTATGAAAAATTCCTCGTTATATATATTCCACGTATATAGATATAATTTACGACTTACCTTTTCGGGCGCGGGCGGTAATCTTAATTTGTATTTTATAATAAACGAAGGCATCGTTGAAGCTGGTTTTAAGATATCACTTTTTTCGCTAGTCAACATTTTTCTAGAGAGTTTCGCTGAATTACGAATAGAACTAATTGTAAATTTCTTCTGTTGGTCTGACGTGGTATTCATTTGTACATTAGCGTATCTGAAAAAAATAAAATTTAATTGAATTTCAAGATGCATCTTGGATGGAGTATTTTTACTACCTATTTCGTGTTTGTAAATATTTAATAATAATAAAAAAACTCGCGTGGAAATTAAATTGAATAGGGTATAATGAATCTTGGAAGTGTAAGTAAATGCAAATGCTTAGAAATTCTAAGAAACAAGTGCCAGTGCCAGTGCCAGTGCCAGTGCCAGTGCGTCGCTAAGATTTGAGCGACGAGAATACGAGATGAGCATCTGTGTTTCTCGACTGTAGCGCCCAAGTCGACTGATTTTCTTATCTCGCCGCGAGTAATATTTTTTTCCGTCGTGCAGCTGATTCATACACCGCTATCTTCGATTTAAAGTATTTGGTGGGGTGTTGAAATTTTTTGTACAGAGCTTACCAAATTTGTATTTAGCTGCGGTTATAACCGCACTTATATTCAGACTTTCTTTTCGACACATGCGAATAATCAATTCTTTCTCCGCCGTGCTTTTATTTTTAGACAGATGAAATTTTTTTCTAAAAATTTGCATAATGGCGTCTTTGGTATTTTTTTTTTTTTATATTATGCATTTAGAACGAAACTTCCTTTAACTGATGTCTTGAAAAAAAGGCATTTTGTCAGACTGTAGATTAATGCTTTGCAAAATTTTTATAATAGGATTTATTCAGTAAATTGTCAAGTACCTAATTACCGAATGAATGTGGAAATAAATCAACACTACTTCTATAAGGTAATTCAAAATTGAAGCTGAGTGTGGGATATGATTTTGCAACATCACAAAGATGAAAAATTCTATACTTGTTTGAATTTTGATCAAGGCTGCTTTTACTACAAAAAAATATATTTTTACTCTTCTTGTAAACCACACCAAATAAGCTATAAAGTTATGAATGTTTTAATTTAGCACTGAGTTGAGTTAGTGCGGTGTTCATAAGTAACAAAGTAAACTTTCGAAAACCAGGCTACTACGGTCTATTGACCTACGACGGATGTAGGGGAAGTATCAACAAAATTTATTTTGGGGTCGTAGAAGACCATTAAGATCATATTCGGCGATGTCAAATATTTATTTTCATTTTTTTTTTATTTTTCCCCCCGCAAAACTAAAATTATTTGCTCGGCTCGATACCGACTAAAATTGCTTAAATTTGACCAATGGGTTCAGTTTGATGGCGAGTTAGATATATATATGTATGTGGAGATAACCTCGGGTGAAAATTCAGTCATGTTCAAATTTGAGGGAGCCGGGGAAAGGGTTCTGAGGGGCTCAAATCGCAAAAATTTTTTTTTTTTTGAGCCAACCGATAGACAGTCTAAGTTGTATAATACATCCAAAAATCCCCCTCCTAAGTCAATTAGGAAGAGAGATATGGAGGGTTTTCCCCCTTTTTAGCCAGATTTGCTATGTCATATTATCAATGAAAACCAACCTATTACAGTCTTATCGACCAACGGCGAATAAGGGGGAAATTTCAACAAAATCTGTTTTGGGATCCTAAAAGCCCATTACGACCATTTTTGACCATATCAGATGCCTTTTTTTATTTTATTATTTTTTATTATTTTTTCCGAGACTAAAATTATTTACTTTACTTGATACGTACCAAAATCGCTCCAATTCGGTCAATCTACTCAGTTTAGCAAATAATTAGATATATATGAGAAGGGACGACCTTGAGTGAAAATTCAGTTATGCCCAAATTTGGGGGAGGGGGAGGTGAGAGACCAAAAACGTAAAACTTGTTCCTTTTTAAGCCAATCGATAAAAAACTCAAAGTTGTATAACATGTCCAAAAATCAGCCTCCTAGGTCAATTGAGTGGGTAGATATGGAGGGTTGCTCCTCATTTGACCTTGAAAAGGACCCATTCCTCCCCTATCTCCCCTCCTAATTGAGTTGGGAAGTTGAAATTTAGTATGTAGATTGAATATAGGTTCCAGATGTGCCGTCTGGGGTTTTAACTTTTTAGTCCAATTGCATCCCCGTACAACTTCTAAAATGTAGTTTTTTGGTCGGGCTTTCCTATTTTTTGGATTTGTTCCTTGCATATCTCACCTCCAAATTAAGCTAGGAAGTTGAAATTTTATATGTATATTTAATAATGTGCCTTTTGAGGGGTTCAGCTATTTAATCCAATATCTACCTGTACCATTACCACTGCTCTAAAAAAAACCTCCCAGAGTGTTCTATTTTTTATTCCATAAATGAACATTTCAAATATTTTCTTTATTTTATAAAAATGCAATGTTTTTTTTTTAATTTTAAAATCGTAAAACCGATTTGGTCATTCATACTGTGTATACCGTTTTGCTTCTCCCGTCAGCCGATCAGTGCACTAAATTCTGAATTTAAGCTTACCCTATAATTTTTTAATACCTTGTCATTGGTTAAAATTATAGTTTTGTCCCTCGACTCTATATTCATCTTTCAAATTTTTAAATATGCCTACTTATCTATATGAATTTTTATCAAAATTAATCCGACAGTTTGACAATTGGTAAAGAGGTAACCAGGGGGGGCCTACACTCCGTAAAAATCCTGATTTTCTCCCCTTCTTGATGTCTTCTAACATTTTCCATCTATGCACAAGATTTATATTTTATTTCATACTTACAATCAAAAACATCAAAAACTTTCATTTTTTTCATGAAAAATCGAGTAATGCTTTTTTTGAAGCTTGGAAAGCCAATTTTTTCAAAAACTTTACCTTTGCTTCTTTGTGGCATATATCTACATTATCCTGACCCCTTATTCTGAGAAAATTTGAAACCCTTTCTCTTCGCATCCTTGAAAAATTCCATCATAAAAACAAAATTGAACTCATGGGACAAATTTGAGATGAGGTTCTAAACTGACACCTTCGAGCAGTACTTTACTTCATGTTTTTAATAATTGTGAGGGAAATTGATGGTTGGGTAAAATAGTATTCGAATGAGGGGTTTTGGACGTGCTTTTTTTAATTATCTATGTATCATTAAAAGCAGAATCTCACTTTTCTTCTTGAAATAACTACATTTTTTTGCATTAAGATAGAAAATGACTGACTTTAAGGCGATTCCTAAAATTGTACTGGCCCATACCAAGATATCCGAAAAATCCCAATGCACTTTCACGACCCGACGGTTGTATTGACGACCTTACACGCGAAATTTAAGTTGAGACTTGAATATAAATGCGGTTTTAATTTTTATAAATTTATAAGTAAATTTTTCGAAAGGTTATAAAAATTTTCCCCCCTTGCTTCACTTGGAATTAGATGCCTGTTCTTCTTTGTGAAATTAGTATAACAACATATACTTATTTCTTTTTTATCGCAAAAATTGATCCTAATAACTTAATGACCAGAAATAATCCCCAAAACTTGAGCGCCTCCCTTAAATATTTTCTTTTTGGTGCCTTTTTTTATAGCTTGATTTTTTATGCCATATTGTCAATGAAAAATAGGCTCTATTAACCTACGGCGGATGAGGGAGGGGGAGAATAGCTACAAAATCCGTTTTGGGGTCCTAGAAGACCATTGCGATCATTTCTGGCCATGTGAATATATATATTTTTTCCTCAAAATTAAAAATCATTTTATCAACTCAATATCGACCAAAATCGCAAAAATTTGGCCAGTAGGTTTAGTTTGGTAGCAAATTAGATATATATAAGTGGGGATGACCTCGAGTCAAAATTCAGTTTTGCACCATTTTGGGGGAGGGGGTGCTGAGGGGCCAAAAACACAAAAATGTTTCCTTCTTAAGCCAATCGATAGAGAATCTTCAGTTATACAACATATCCAAAAATCAGCTTCTTACATTAATTAGAAGGGTAGATATGAGGATTTTCTCTCTTTTTAAACTTTAAAAAAACTGTTCCTCCCCTATTTCCCTTCCAAATTGAGCTAGGAAATTTAATATTGGTATGTAGACCTAGTAAGGATCATACATGTGCTTTTTGGGGTTTTTCGACTTTTCAGAACCATTGCGCCTCCATTGTACTCTCTCTCAACCCTAAAAAAGTAGGTTTTTTTGTCAGTTTTTATTTTAATTTTTTGAGTTTGTTCCTCGCATATCCCGTCCTCTCCCACTCATTAAGCTAGTATGTTGCAGTTTGTTTTGTCGATTTAGTATAGGTCCCAGATGTGCCTTTTGGTGGTGTCAACATTTTAGCCCGATTGAATTTCTTTTTCTTCCAACTTCCTCACCCCATCCTTACTACCAAAAGCATCGCAATTTCAATTTACTTAAAAATAATATTTTACAGAAATCAGGCCTAAACATACCTGGAAATTATGTTTAAAAATATGGAAAATTTTCCTAAAATCGTTGAAATCATTGAAAAATGCGTGTAAAGTGCAGAAAATAGTTCATGATTCATGAAAGTGTTGAAAATCATTTGAAAATTGGCCTAAAATATGATAAAAATCGTTGAAAAATTATCGAAATTTGAATACAAATTTAGCAAAAATTGGTTAAAAATGCAAAAAATTGACCAATAATCGTAAAAATCATTGAAGATTTCGTTAAAATTTTACGAAAATGGTTTTAAAATGGAGAAAATTTATCAAAAATCATGAAAAACTGTTAAAAATTAAATAAAAATTGGTTAACATTATGAAAAAAATCAGTAAAACCCATCGAAATTTGGGTGATAATTTCACAAAAATGAATGATATCTTTTTCAATGCGTCATAATTATAATATTTTTGCTATGCTTTACAGGCTGATTTTCTATGACATATTGCCAATAAAAACCACGCTTTTACAGTCTATCGACCAACGAAAGTGGGGAGGGGGAGGGATACCAACAAAATCCATTTCGGGGTCCTAGAAGGCCCTTAAGACAATTTTGGCCATGTCAGTAATTTATTTTTATTTTTTTTTTTCCGAAAATTTAAATCATTTACTCCGTTCGATACCGGCCGTAATGGCTCCAATTCGATCAATCGGCTCAGTTTAGCAGCGAATTAAATATATATGAGTGAGGATGACCTTGGATCAAAATTCAGTTTTGCACCATTTTGGGGGAGGAGGTGTTGAGGAGACAAAACACAAAAATTATTTCTTTTTGAATCAATCGATAGAGAACCCAAAGTTATATAACATATCCAAAAACCAACCTCCTAGCCTAATTAGGAGGGAATGTATGAGGGGTTTTCCCCGTTTTTGGCTTGAAAAGGGGCTGTTCCTCCCCTATCTCTTCAACAAAATAAGTTAGGAAGTTGAAATTGGGTATGTACAGTCAGTAAAGACTCTAGATGTGTTGTTTGTTGGTTTTGACTTTTTAGCCTTATTGAACCGTTCCCATCCTCAATGCTGATTAGGAAAAAAGCATCGCAAAGCGATATTTTTTTCAACTCTCATGATGTAATATGTCATAAAAATCAGGCTGAAAAAGCAATTTTTTTTATTAGAAAAAAATAAATAAATAAAAACATGGAATTTTTCACAATGGCTGAACATTTGTACTACTTTATACTCGTAATATTATTAAGATACTCGATCAATATTAAGTATGAAATAGTTGTAATTTTGATGGATTTCGTCTATAAGTATGCACTGTTGTTGAAAATTTTTCCTACACATTAATCTACCGAATCGGTTGATAAATATTTAAATTAGATCTGTGCCTGTGTATGGAAGCTAGATTCGAACCAGCAACCTGAAACTTACAAACTTAATTTGATAAAAACAAAAAACTTCGTTTTTTTACTGAATCGTGTATAAAAATATTTTTTTATGAATATTCTTCATTGAAATTTTCCAATATTAGGTGGATAAGTTGGCAATTTTCCAAAGGTGAAGATAATTTCATCAATTTAGATATCCATGTAAAGTGTAGACTGGCTATTAGGTACGTGATGAAAAATTATTTTTTGTTAATTTCATTGTTGCACGCAAGATCAATTTTGCAGCGAAAATAATACGAATATCTCTTAATTTTTCCAATGTTGTATTTTATGTTTGTTCTAATCCACCTTACTCGCTTTCTTGAATGGTAAACGTTAAGAAACTGCTTTGTTTGGGGTAATAGATACGGCACTATCGAGTACATGTATGAATTCTTGATCTGGCATGCTCTTAACTTGTCTCGTAGGCACCCTGTAACCTTCGAAAGGTTCATTTCATAGCGTACACAGGGTAAATAACCTTTCATTTCTGTTTATTCATACTTTTTGGGAGAAGAAAACGGAGATATAAGTGTTAAAATTATTTCGAAACATTATAAAAACGCTTATTAAGTACTTAAAGTAGTATTAGATACAGCACATTGTGAAAAAAAAAATATTGTAGTGCAGACAAATTGCATAAATTTCCGATATATTTTTCGTATTTATACCTAATCTGTAATTACATTCATCTTAATTTTCACCCATCCGATATGTTAACATTTAATCGATCAAAAACGAAATATTAGACCAAAGTTGTTTCGTTTGTTTTAGCAAACAAAAAAAAATAAGCGAAAACATTTCAAACATTTGAATCATAACGACGACAAGGAAAAAGTTTTGAAAAATATTCGAAGATTTTCTCCTTCGAATTCGTCGTGAAATTTATTTTCCAAAGCAAAGTAATGATGTTTAATAATAAGTATTCGAGCCCATAATATTTACAAAAATAAAAAATATATAAGTAGATATATTTTTCTAGCGAGATTGTCCAGGGTCTCTGTTTCAGGATGCTTTTACCTTAATTCTCTGGTGAGTTTGTTTATACCGATTACCAACGTTATACAATTTACAACGTATTTTTTTTTTTTTTAATGAACATAGTATACTGCTAATGCTGGATATAAATTATTAACCACAGGCACAAACAAAAAGAAAACGGGGAAATATTAGTTAGATACCTTAATTTTTGGAGAAGAACGATTGAATAATCATCGAAAGAAATAACGTTTGAAAAACGAACGAATAATAAAACTTTAAATTTCGTATTAAACGAAATAAACCCGATGGAAAGTAAAAGCGAAGAGTGTAGCTTTGAAAAATTCATTAATGTTTAAAAATTAACCAAGTTCAATTGAAACCGCGAGCGTCTGAAAAGTTTTTTTTCTTCTCGTATACATATAAGTATGCGATCAACACGTGAATAAAAAACGTTAAAAAGTTTGAAAGTTTTTGCGTAAGTATTCGATCGAAACGGACTTAATACATGTTGTCGTTGACTTTGTACGACTGATTTTAATAACGAACGCGTTAAACTGTGAAATTGAGGCAGGGTGCCAGAAAAAGCGAAAGTTGTGTGCGTAGCGCATGCTCGTTATTTATTATTTTGGAAAAATCGCAGCACGAGCACAGCGAGACGAAATAATTGTATGAGAAGTACTTACCGAGTTGAGAGAAAAAACCAGAAATGAATGTAAAACTAATCGATAACTTATAAACTTTTTAACCTGGAAAAACTTTTCGCGAAAAATTTCGCGGCGCGTTCGCGAGATTACGAAATTCTTCAACTTTAGATAACATACTGGCGAAAAAAAATTTAAAACCGAACCGGCAATTGTTTCTTGTGTAAAAAATATTCTCTTAATTTGATTCGAAAAGGGCAACAATAACAAGAAAATACCGAAAGATCGCGCTTCACGGTGACGGTGTAAAAGTTTCATCATAACAGTGGCAATACCCAGCCCTACAATTCGTATAAACTTTCAAAACGTTGTAATCTCTTTCACAGTATAACTTCAACTGAAAACTTTACACTGTCTCTCTCTGTTCCGTGTTTCTTTCTCTTTTTTCTTTTCATCTGCGTTTGATTTTTCCCCTTTTTTCTTTCGCAGTGTTTCCTAAATACATATATATATTTTTTTTCGGTAATAAAACACGAACCGAGTAAATTCTACCAAAATATTTCGTCATATTTAAATATGCTAACTTTAGTCTAGGTATTCTGCTAATAGTATGTCGTTTTCTGTTCGTATTGTTTTTACAACGTAGAACGATAAAGTTGCAAAAAAGTTTTTCCAACTTTTGCCAAAGTTACGGAATTCCCATCATTACCGGAGTCTGTTAACAAAATTAGTCTTGACCTAGAGAAAATTTTGTGTTTATTTATCTCCTCGAATGTGTGGGTTTTGGTTTATGTATGTAGACCTACCTGTTCGTCGTCTAGTTATTTATTTAAGTATCTACCTATATTTCTTCTTTTTTTTTTTCGCAATTTTTTAACGTTCCTTCGTATAGGTTTGCTATTGTGTTTCTTAATTTTATTTTTACCCTAAATTATGCCCGATTAAAATATTCTATATTGAAGAGAATGTGTAAAAAGGAAAATTTTGCAAATAATTACTCCATATTGCGATTTTTCGGCCTCTTCCGAATTTTTTTTCTTAATTAATTTTTAATATTGTTATTAAACTTATTAAAAAAATACATTCTACTATTTGATGAAAGTAAACCCAAAAAATTGTGCGTCAAGCTAACCAAATCTGTATAGCTTCAGCGTCATGTCAGTTGTGATTCTTATTTACAATTCGTACTCTTTACCTAGGTATACCTATGTTTAAAATTATCATCAAATCAAATTCTGATAAGGTAAATTATAAAATATCGAAAAATTGCACATTTCTCGAATAAACACCATAACAAGTTTCTCAAACATAAATTTTTGTTATTTTTCCAACCCCTATTAAATACTTATTTTCGTCCAGATGAAATGGGAAGTTCTTAATATTAAAAAACTCTCTCTTTCTTCTTTTTTTTTCTTCAATTCAAGTGTCTAAATCATCGAGTCTCATGTTTGAAAAAAGTAAGCATAAACTTGAGAGTACGAATAAAATAAAATTTCCCCAGAGTTCAAAACTATTAAGCAACATTTATCCAAATGATTTGAATCGAAAAAGAATTATCATGTTCATTATCGTTTGAAATTAACGGTATTGATAATGAATTGGGACACGTTTCATGTTGGTAGCCTTTCGCGTGTTAGAATTGAACAACTTTAAACGATTTTCGTGGTTTTCAGCTCATTTTCATTTGTCATTCTCATGTCTCTATTAATTGTATACCTAAATGAGTATATAGTACACCCAATTGCCAATGACTTTTTCCCCCTATGTATTTACATAGGTAGGTTGCTTTTCTCAGAATTTTTTCTCTTTTAAAATTATCATTCTTGTCATGGCAGTGAGGAATTGAACGTTTAAGGCAAATAAGATGTCTTTCAAAGAGGCACGAGAGTAACATAATAGTAAGGCTTCCTATGTCGCCTCTTTCGTGATAATATAAGCAATTTCCTTTCTTAGTAAAATTTTAATTACTTTCGTTTTGAATCGTATCGAAAAATTACATTGCAAACGATTTTTTTCGAAACAAGTCAGCAGCAAGCCTGGCTTGTTATTTGTTTATTTTATTTTTTTGTTTTATTCAAGGTCATTCTTTTTCTTAAATGATGTGACACAATATGTTGCTATTTGTAGGAAATTTTCGAGCCTTTGACCTATGTAGAATGATCCACACTATAATTGATGTACTATTTTTAAATATAAGTATTATTATATATGATAGGAGAATGGGACCTTTGATTCATAGCTCATCTTGGAGTTTCGTAATAAAAAAACTAGAAATATTCGGACTTAAATATGATGTGGTAAAAATTTCAGCTTTCCAACTTAACGTTTTCAACTTGCAAAACTGACTCTGAGTTCAAAAATTTTCAAAAAACTGAAAAAAAATTTGTTGCAAATTTTTTCCAAAAATGGGATTATTTATTAATCACTACATACGTTTCCAAAATTATCAATGTTGACAAACTTTCACCATTTTCTTTTTTTTTTCAGGAATTTTTAAAAGATTTACTTTTTGCATTTTTTCACAATTTTCTGAAAAACTAATGAGGAAATTTTTTTGAGAAATACCTTCTTGAAATAAATGTAGGACACCAATTTTAGATGACCAAGTGCAATATTTCAATATTATCTCCCGTAGATGATTTTTCAGTGGTGTTGGTTGAATAAGTTTTTGACCTAATTTTTTGTCATATGAAAACCAGACTATTGTGGCCTATCGACCTATGGTGAATTGAGGGGGGAGGGGAACATCAACAAAATTCGTTTTAGTGTTCTAGATGACCACACCGACCACTTTTGGCAATTTCAGAATTTTATTTCATTTTCTGAAACTAAAAAATAGATCAAATTTTGGAAATAGGCTTCCCTGGCGGGTCATTTGATATTCTGGAGTAAGGATGACCTTGGATTAAAATTCAGTTGTGCCCAACTTTGGAGGAGGGGTACTGTAGGGGGAAATCACAAAAAGTTTTTTTGACCAAACAATCGAAAATCTAACTTTGTGTAACATATCCAGAAATCAGCCTACCAAATCAATTACAAGGGGAGATATAATGGCTTTCCCTTTTTTTGGACTTTGAAAAAGGACTACTCCTCCCCTATCTCCCCTCCAAATTGAGCTAGGAATTTGAAATTCGGTATGTAAACTTAGCAGGGGCCATAGATGTGAGTAATATATAAAATACCTGATCCTGGACCACATTTTATTTCTTTGAATTTTTAACCAAATTCATCTTGTATTCATCTATTAAGCAACCAATAAAAACAATTTCAGTTTCCTATCCGTATTA
>FIZR01019526.1:0-10001 GCA_900060175.1 Ferrisia virgata | reverse complement strand
AAAAAAAAAAAAAAAAAAAAAAAAAAAAAACTAGAAAAAACCTTGAACTTGTTTTGTTTATTACGTAATTTACGGTATAAAACACTTGAAATTATAGTAAATTACTGTGAAATTTACCGGTAATTACACAGTAATTTACTAGTCATTGTCAGATAATCTATTGGTAATTACTTGGTAATTTACTGGTGATCATGTGATAACTTACGGTAATTATTTGGTAATTTACTGGTAATTACTTGATGATTTACTGATAATTACTTAGTAGCCTACCATTAATTATTTGATAATTTACTGGTAATAATTTGATGGATTACTGGTAATTACTTGGTAATTTACTGATGATTACGTGGTAACATACATGTAATTTATTGGTAATTACTTTTTAACGATTATGTAGTCAAATCACACTGCATAGACATATTCTACATAATGTATCAAGCAGCTAGTCATATGGTTTAACCCTAGTTGCTTGATGGCTCAGAGATTCAACACATGGTTTTTTTCAAGTATAAAGTAATGCTACATAAAATTTCCTGTAAGTTGTAATTTTTTTCCTGAAGATCTTTAAAAACCTTGGGAAAAATCCCAAAATGTAATAACCCATGGAAAAAACTTCAAAATTATTTGGACATGACAAAAACCACTAAATTTACAGATGAATCCATAGAGCTGGCAGCCCTAATTATACCAATCTGATGTCTAAAGTTGATCACTAGATGGAAATGGTATGTATTTTCTTGAACAAATCAACACAAAAATGTGTAATAGATATCTTCCTAGAATATTCTTATGTTTGCGACTCCATTGAAATCATTTTCCACTATTTGACAATGTAAATAATACCATTGCAAGTCTTGCTGAGTTTTGTGAGTGGCTAGGTGAGCAAACATCGTTTTTCAATGCCGAAAACACTCCATCACCTCCTCCCTATTCCTGTAAGAGACTGATTTTGTGATATTTTGTATAGTTTTTAATTTTCTACCGATTACCTAATGACTCAAATACAAACTATTTTTTTTTTTTGCAATTTTTACATTTCTTTACCCTTATCCAAATCAGAGTATGACTAAGGCATATGAGTCACTCTGGGAGTCAGAGTCAAAACGACTTTTTTTTTTTACTCCGAATCCTCAATTACTCTAGAGTCAAGAGTTAAGGTCACAGATTAACTCTGGAGTCAATGTGGAGTTGGAGTCAAGTTCTGAAGTCAACTCTGGAGTCAAACTGGAGTCGGAGTCCAGATCTAAAGTTGACTCATGAGTCAAAGTGGGGTCGCAGTTATTGACTCCGAAATGGGAGTCAATTTTCACTCCAAGTAATGAGTTTTTTGAGTTTTTTTTTTGATTTTGGTCCTTCTAAAATGTCAGTTTCTGCTTCGGATTCATTAACAGCAATCAATCAAAACTTCAATCTTAATACAGGCCAAAGCGAACTATAGTTCGAAAAGCCTGAAGATATGCTTTTTCACTCTACGCGTTTTCTTGAATATTTTTCAACGCATATGATTCACTATGGGAGTGGCGGGAGTCGAAGTTAAAATGACTACCTATTGATTCGGACTCCTCAATCACTACGGAGTCAATGTCTGAGGTTGATTCCGGAGTCGAGCAGCAGTCAGAATCCATTTGACAGTTTGGCTCCGAAATCATGTAGGATTCGGAGTCAATAGTGACAGTTTGACTCTGAAGTCAAGTGTCAGCTTTTCATGTTGACCCAGGAGTCAGGTCGGAGTCTGAGTCACATCTTTGGCCAACTCGAATGCCTTGGATATAATTAAATTTTAAGTCAAGCCCATCTCTTTCTATATACATATCTAATTTTACGTCAATCTAAACCTACTAGTTGAATTTGAGTCGTTTTGGTCCATATAAAACTGAGTAAATGATTTTACCCTTCAATATTGATCAACGGGGGAAAAATACAATAAGTAGTAAAAAATTAAATTAATGTATAACACTTCTGAAAATGATCTCATTGGTATTCTAAGACGCTGAAATAGCCCCCCACCCCCACCTACCCCCACCGCACGATAGATTACACTAATTTGGTCATCTCATTTTCTGTATTATATCGTTATAAGTGTTGGTTCTTGCAATTCTTTGATTCGTTTTCTCGCATAACTACTCCCTCATACCACTTCTTTCAGTCAGTATTCTGAGATTAGTTATGTAGGTAGATTTAGTTACGAATGTAGATGTATATTTTTAGGGGTTAGACGTTTCAGCCTGATTGCACCACTCCACAGTCTCTAAAAAGTAGTTTTTGGATGATTTTTACCATTGAGTTGACTTCTCGCATAATTCCCTTCCAAATCCAGTTAGTAGGTGGCTTGTATTTGTCAAGTAGATTTGATAGAAGTTGTAGGTGTGCCTTTTGTTGAAGGGGATCTTAATAGGTAAGCCTTTTGAGGTTTAAACAATCTACTGAAACTTTTATTTTGTTCATTTGACCGCCTTTTGCAGCTACAGTGCCCAATCACCTACTAACATTTCAGTTTCCCACAAAAGAAAATCTACGACCCACCCCAATGAACATAATGTCAACCCGCAAGATATAAAACGAGAACTAGGGAGGGAGAAAAATAAGAAACTTGATCGCAGTTTTGTAACTGCATATCATTTTAGTAGCTGGTGACGACAAAAATAATAAAGAGAAAATTGCTTTATACGCGGTTTTATCGAACCGAACCGACCAATATCGCTGTTCGCGTCGAGTTCGCCTAGCTTTTTCGATAGCTTTTTGATTTATTTTAATAGAAAACCATTTAAAGGAAATAATGATATTGGTATATGGCCAACTGTACCAAAAACAACTCTCGGGGTAAACTTTCCAACTTTCACGAATCGTTTCCAAAATAACTCGAGTTGAAATCTAAAAAAAAAAAAAAATCGCTATAGCCTCTTTAATAACGCGTAAGTATTATACTAAAAGCGCAGGTATGGTATGTAAAGAATTAAAGCAATTCAACGCACTCCAAATGAAATGTATTCCTTTGTTTTTAAAAACTCGCAAAGTTGCTAGTGTACCGTGGTGAATTTTCATACCCCTCGCAATGTTCCTTTATACCATTCGCACGGTTTCGTGTTACTTGCGACGACGACGATGGCAAAATATTTCCATTTTTATAGCAAAGATGGAAGTCATTTTTTTTTTTTATTCGCGTAATGTTATACATTACGCGAATCTCATGAGAATATTCAAAATTTCTTTTCATTTCCGTTCCTTATTTTAGCGATTTATATCGTCTGACGGTCGATAAAGCGTTACGAGAACACCATGTTGACGTTGCTATTTCGACGACGATGACGTGAGAGGTGGTGGTGGTGATGGTGGAGACGGCGATGAAAAAAAAATACGAAAATTTGTACAATATATTTCTCACTTATTTATTCTTTATCAATCATTTTTATACATCATTTTACGCGTATACGAGCTTCATCTTTTCCTCGTTTCGATATTTTCTATCAGTCTACCCTATTTCACTACTACTTTAAAATATTATACATGATTAGGTACGTTTTCTAAAAAATTTACCTATACGACGTTCAGACATTCGAGTAATTTGTTTAAATATCAATTCATTTTTTTTACAGCTGAAATTTTTCATTCTTTTTTTCATCCTATTCATTCTTATACATGATACGTTGTGCGAGAAAATTTTTCAAAATATGAACATTCTTTGCATACAATATGACTGATAAATTTTACGGGTATATATCGAGTACTTGGCATTTACCTCCTCTTCCTTACATCAGCGATACATCAACTTATTGGACATATTTGTAGAATAGTTTAACAACCCCAAAAATTGAAGGAGTTCAGATGTACCCTGAAGTGGCCTGATTTTGTTCTTTTTATCTTAATTTTCCATGTCATATTGTCAAATAAAAGCAACGATAAGGTAGGTCATTATGACCCACCAATCTACAGCTGATGTGGGAGAGAAGGGGGCGAGGATTTAAAAAAAAATTTTTTCTTAAATACTAAAATCATTTACTCAGTTGGATGGATACTGAGCAAAATGGTTCAAATGTAACCAAAAGATTTACATTGATGACAGATTAGATAATACATATATGAAAGGGATTGACTTTGGATCGAAATTCCGTTTTTGGTATGGACCATTTGAAGATGGAGTAGTCCCCCTAAATCAGTGTGTAACACCTTGAGAATGAATTATCATCTTTGCATACAAAGTTAAATAACTCACCACCACATGGCAGGAGGAAAATTCACCCCGGATTTAGGGGAATATGCTACTCTTTGATACTCCATATCAAAATTAGTTTGTAGTGAAAAAAATTTCCTAATCAATGGTAATGGTAGAAGGGTGCTAAGGGAGTAAAACGCAGACACCACCAAAAGGTACATCTGAGACCTATACTAAATCTACATACCAAATTTACTTTTCTAACCAAAATTGGGGGAGAGATATGCCCAAGAACAAACTCAAAAAATTAAAAAAAAAAGGCAAAAAATACATTTTGAGGATGTGACGGGGTACAATGAGGCTGAAAAGTCGAAACCTCCAAAAAGTACATCTCGCATAATCTACATACCAAATTTCAACTTCCTAGCTCAATTTGAGGTCAGCTATACGAGGAACAAACTCAAAAAATAAGTAAAACCTACGAAAAAACTACATTTTTGGGACTGTGAGGGACTGCAGTAAGGCTGAAAAGTTGAGACCTCCAAAAGGCACATTTATGATCTATACAAAATCCACGTACCAAGTTTCAATTTCCTAGATCAGTTTGGAGAGGAGATAGGGGAGAAAGAGTTCGTTTTCAAGGTCCAATAGGGGACAAACCCTCATATCTCTTCTCTTAATTGACTAAAGAGGCTGCTTTTCAGATATTCTAGACAAAATTAAATTGCCTGCTGATTGGTACAAGAAGGAATAATTTTTGAGATTTTCGCCTCTCAGTAACTCCTACTCCAAAATTGGACGCGCACTGAATTTTAACCCGAGGTCATCCCTATTCTGTAATATCAAATCCACCGAATAAAAATAAATATCTGACATGGTCAAAAATGGTTCAAATGGTTTTCTAAAACTTCGAAACGGATTTTGTTGATATTTTCCTCTCCATCCATCGCAGGTTGGTAGACCGTAATAGCCTGATTTTCATTGACAATACGACGTAGAAAATCAAGCTTAATTAATATTTTAAGTGTCATAAGGTGTGGTGAGTTATCTCAATAGGTGTAATTTTTTCTGGGCTTTTAGACAACTCTTTAAAATTCAATACTGTCCTACTCCTTCTCAGACTGGTCAAGCTTAGGAGCTGAAATGTTTACTACAGAAACATTTTGGGATACTATGCATATAGAATTTTTTTTATTTCATTCAGCGTGTAACACTTGGAATAGCTCCATTCTCGATTCCAAAGATAATATTTAAACTTGGTTAAGAGGAAGCTCTAGTGCTTGCCGAGTAGACCAATTGGACTACAAGACAAGAAAATTAATTGCATTTTCTTTGAACAATGCCCATAGTAGAGGCAATACCCGAGTCAATTTGACATTAAAAAATAGTGGCAATATATGTGGCAATTGAATCTTGAAAAAATTGGGCATAAAACCACAACAATTGGATATTGAAAACAGTGGTAACAGTGAAGGCGATTGGATCATAAAACAATGGTGGCAATAGGTATAGCAATTGAAATTTTCAAAAATGATGCCACCAGCTGAGGTAACTAGATATTGAAAAACAATAGCAAGAGGCATAGCAATTAGATCTTTAGGAAATATTGGCAATATCCATAGTAATTGGGTATTACAACACAGTGGCAGTAGCCATGACAACTGAATCTTTAAAAAATTATAGCAACAGCTAACACAACCGGATATTAAAAAATGGTGGCAATAGCCATGGCAATTGGACCATTGGAAAATGGCAGGAACAGTCAATTAATGCAATCAGGTATTGAGAAATGGTGGTAATAGTCGTGGCAATTGGATCTTTGAAAAATATTGGCTATATTCATAGTAATTGGGTATTACAACATAGTGACAATAGCCATGACACCTGAATCTTTAAGAAATGATAGCAACAGCTAAGACAACCACATATTGAAAAATGGCGGCAATAGCTGTGGCAATTGGATCTTTAGAAAATAGTGGCGACAGCCAAAGTAGTTGGGTATTAAAACACAGAGGCAAAATCTATGGCAATCGACCCTTCAAAGAACGGTAGCAAAAGCTGAGACATCCAGGTATTGAAAAATGGTGGTAGTAGCCATGGCAATTGGATCTTTAGAAAATGAAGGCAATAGCCATAGTAAATGGGCATCAAAACAAAGTAGTAATAACCATGGAAATTAAATTGTTAAAAAACAGTAAGATTAGCGGAGACAATTGGATAACAAAACATTACAGCAATGGGTGTGGCTATGGCAATTGAACCATTAAAAATAATAATAGCCCCGAGAATTGAATCTTTAAAACTGCCAATTGCTGCGAAAATTCAATCTTTAAAAAATGGTGACAACATTCGGCTATTAGCACCATTGTGAATATTGCTGCCATTGTTTCAAGATCCAATAGCCTCGACTATTTGCACCAATTTGTAAAGCTCTTAATTGTTGGGGCAATTGTCATTGCTGATGATATCAGTGTTTCAAGAGTGGGGTAGTAGTGTGGAGCAAATTTTTGAACGAGTGAGAATGAAAACTAATTTGCAAAGCATGTGGGAGTACTCTCATGAAGGAGAATTCTGTAAGGATCGAGAGTGGGAGTAGATGTGACAAAAATTTCAATGCTCCTCGCTCCCTTAGTTCTGCTTATCGTACATTTTTTTATCTTAGTATTTTTTGAATACTTATTTGCTTACTTACTGAAGTTTAGAAGGTAATAATCGTGACTCTTTATTTATTTTTTCATTTTTTTTTAAATAAGAAGTTCATTTCCAAATTAATTGATTTCATTAAGTTATCGATTATCAAATCATCAAAACCAATTCCAATTAAGAAAGAAATCAAGGAGTAGGAGTGAATTTCTGTGAGTGTAAAAGTGGAGTACAGTAGAAGCAAGAGTAATATAAGATTGAGGGGTGAGGAAGGAGCGGAGTGAGAATGGAAGAAATCTGGAGTAAGAAGTACTCAGGGTGGAGTGTTTCAGCCACCATCTTGCAATACTAGATGAAACCATTTTTTATTGACCAACCCGCCTCAACTATTGCCAGAATTCTCATGAATCCAATTACCTGTGCTATTGTCAACATTTCATTGCCACGAAATTATTAGTTTTACAACTGTTGTGGCCTTGCTGTTGGCATATTTTGAAAAAATAAAAACAAAATTCGCCCCAACTTGATTACTCGGGTTTTTAAGATTAAACCTGCACCCACTTTTATTTTGATTCGCTGAGAAAGCCGAATTTTAAAATTAAAAATGCTATATTATAAAAAGTAAAAATAAATTTTGAAAAAAAATCATGCAAGAGTGTCTCGATAAAGTAGTTTGAACTTTTTTCCTCTCCTCTTTTCGCCATTAATGCGAACATTGCCTATACTTAAAGTTGATTAATTTTAATACATTAAATCGCTCAAGTCATACGCTAATACCTACCACAAAAACAACATTCGATGACTCGCTTTAAATTACTAATCGTTTTGAGTAATTCTGGCGAAGTTTTCGTTCGGCAAACTTGACGCATTAATTAATATTACAATTAGTTTGGGCGTAGATTTTTGCGCGGCTTGTTTAAAAAATTAATAATTTCGCGGTGTCTGCTGGTATAAGTTTAATGCCTCAAACGTGTCACTCTACTCGAAGAATAGTGGGAAAAGCTTTGAAAATTCGCACGTGCTAAATTCACCATTTTCATACTTAAACTATATGTATACACACACTATCCAGACCAGACATAATTTAATTTCATCATACCCGAGGCGGCATGAACAGATCTTGAAACCTTACCAAGCTCACGTACGAAAGGGTAAAATGATTTTTTACACAAATATAAAATTTCCACGACCATTAAAACTCTTTTCATGTACATGCCGGCTTTAGAGCTTTCCTAGTTAGGCTACATGTACCTAGCTAAGTATGATGCTTCGCTGTAGGTAAGGTAGCTACTGGCTAACCTATCTATGCGTAGTATCTACGCTATCTTAACGAGCCCTTATTTTGAATGCAAATGACCTAATTCGCAACGTTTATGAGAGTTCGCATCGTAAGTCAACTTTGTATATAGTAATAAAAGATGCGCGAGTAAACAATCTTCAAATCTTAACTTCGTTTTCTTTGTTTTATTTGTTATCCGTATTAGATAGTTCGAGCCGTAGAAAAAGCAAACGCAAAAACCAAAAGCACACTTTAGCCCAATTTCTCGAGCAGTACCTCGGCACTTTCCCTCCTTTATACCGAAAGATTGCCCGGACAACTTGTTCGGTAACTTTTCTAATCGACATTTTATACATATAATCTGATTATTACGACGAAGACTTTGGTATTATTGAAAAAACTTTAGACGTTTTGCAAAATAACGCGACGATAGTTCGGTCGAGAATTATCCTTATACTAAAATCTCATCGCTATGGCTAATTCGCTTATCGACGTAGATTTTCCAGACCGACTGACAATTAAAGAATAATCAAACATCGTCTTCGTGTACCGAACAAATTAGCCTTTTGAATTAATTAATAATTATTTGCGCGGAACAAGACCTTGGTGGAAAAAATAATTCGACGACGGATCCGTCTATCTCGAGTTCGGTTTTAATTTGCAAATTAAGACTACGACGACGACGATGACGACGAACTTGCGGCGAAGGTATACTAAATTCAAGCCGGTCGCATAAGACAAAAGCCTTTTAATAAATTAAATCCTTCGCGTATGTCATCTTGTTCGCTGTCAAATTTTCGTGTTAATTTTACTCTAATAAACGGCTCATATTTTGTTAAATGGAACCGCGATGAAATCTCGTTCTAGTACAAGTAGCGTACGTCTCTAGGTACTTTAAATTACATACATACGTAGCCAGGCCTACGTAGCACTGATAGAAAAATAGAAACAACAACACGAGCGAAGAGAGGAAAAAAAACATACAAATAAAATCACGACTTTCGACATCGTAGTATCGGGGCAAAAAATAAAACGGAAAAAATACGAAAAAAAAAACCTACGCACATCGCCACAAGAACAAGGTTCAACGTTTTAGAAATAATTTCACCGTCCAACATCGCAGCGCAGCGTACATTTCAAACATCTCGAAAATTTTATCGAATCAAAATATTGCGAAGTACCAGAACTTCCTTAGACCTTTATTTTTTCTGGACTTTTTTTTTTCTTTTCTTTACTTTTTTTCATACTTTAACCATCTATTGTCCGTAAAATCGAAATTTTATCATGTAAAACATTTCATCGAAGTTATAAAACTTCGTTACAGTCGAATATGAAACATCCGATACAATTCCCCGATGAAGAACTGTAGGTGCCTATATTTGACGCGTGTCCATCCTATCCTTAATAATAAAACTTTTTCACAGACGAATAAATATCAAATTGAAGTTTATTCTTTTGTTATGCTCACTTTCGAGTACTATATGTATGTGTGTTTGTGTTGTTGTTTTTTTTCCATCATCAAAAAAAAAAAAAAAAAGAAGAGAAAACTTGGGTTCGGGGTTGAATGAAATCCGTCATTATTCATTATTGTGAAAAAACAAGCATCGCAGTACTTGGCATTTTGAGCCTGATTTTCGTAAAATAAAGGAGAGACGCGAATTGCCCCATAATAGTATGGGAAAAAGGAAGCACGGTGCGATGCTTTTTTCTTGATCTGTGGATGGATCGAAGCAGCAACTTGAAATTTGCCCACGTAGTGTCAGAATTTTGTTCTGAACTTTGGTATAAAAAATACATAAAAACAGCTAGAAGGAGGGGAGGGGGGGTAATTTAAATCTCAAAAAATTATATTTTACACAAAAGTCGAAATAGTAACCCACCTAGAACACTCTTACTTCAACTGTACAGATCCCTGTTTAGAAGCAAACT